>PNEQ01023958.1:0-12830 GCA_003012365.1 Medauroidea extradentata | reverse complement strand
TGATGTTCTATAATTACTTTTCTCCTTACCCTCCTGCCCAGGCTGCCTTTTCCACTTAGACCTACCCTTCACCCATCTCGCAGCCCTCCTCTGCACCTAACTGCCACATGTTTAGTGTACCAAAAATTTGAATTCTGGGGTAACTTTTCGTAAATACTACTTTCACGTGCTATAGAGTGTTCAACTACTTTAAGCCATGCTCATCTAAAATTATATGGTCAAAACCTTTTGTACAAACCTGAGATTAAAAATTACTACTTTCAGTAGCAACACAAAAAAATAGTCTGCAAGATGAAGGAAATGAAATAAATAATCACTTAGCCCTACAAAACCTGACAGATTATAACACTGACCACTCACAACCACTGAAAGTTCCAAAATTTTAAATATTCTTACTATTGTCCACGATTTCAGCAGGCCCTAATATTCCACAGCAGCTTTGCCTAGATGAAATAGGTACTGTAGGTATTGTTTTAATATCATATACATGCACACGTATTTTTTTTTATTTGTCCTTTTTATAAATTCGGTTTTGCTACCCTTCCATAGCAAGCCACAGTACACGAGCCATCGTCTCAACTCTCCAACTAACTGATCGTCTACATTTATACAGACAAATGAGGCCCCAGGAACATTATTTGGTCTGAGACTTATCAAATACCGCCGAATCCATGATTTATATAAGTTATTTCCTGACTATTTAAAGAAAATAAATCGTCCGCCCATTCAAACGCAGCAGTCAGTCCGATTGTTTGTACTTTAACAGCTGATTCTACCCATGATTCAAAGTGGGAATGCTCCGGGCCAAGCCGTCTATTGCGACCAGTGAATGTTTAAATAAAAGTTTTAACTAATTAACTGAGCAAAATAATCGAAATACTGTACACACCTATGACTTTCGTACAAGAGATTAGCTAGCAACTATTCATATTTAATTATTTTTCCCCCATGGCAGACGAATAAATGTTCGCAATTAAGACGCACCTTTTTCGCGTCGCGTCTGTCGTGGTATCGTGATTCAAGCAAAGGAGTTTAAAAAAAAAAAAATTGTAGAGGGTAAGGTAAGCCGGGAACAGGGTGAGGAAAGATTGAACGGGCGGTTAACTTGCCACTGGGTGGCAGCCCAATTGCAAATAAAATTTAATTTCACATACCTTATTGTAGGCGTATTTCAAACAATATCTTACCTTTAATGGTGCATACTGAAGACAGACATTCATGATGGCAATGGGCCATCTTTAGAATCACACTGGTAACTGTAGTAAACCAATGCAAATTATAATTACAAAAAATTCTACTTTAATTTACTTTTCTTGCTACACGGCGTTAGGTACTTTAAAGTGATCAACACTAGCATTGTAAAAATAACTTTTTTCATTTACACTTGTACCCAACGAAATTACCCAATAAAACCGTTTGAAATAAAAATTCTCAATCTTCTCTTTTCTATAATGCAGATATTTAAAAGATAAACAAATGCGTAATAAAAATCGATAGTCTTTTGTTTACATATTTGCGCTTTTGAATTAATATGATCTGATCACATCTCTAGTAAAGTCCATGTTTGAGTGCAAATATGTATCAACTACCATGTTGGGTTTAATTAATTTCGTGTGTGAGTAGATGTCTTATATATATTTATATATACGTATCGATTTACCATCAAAAAGTGTAATTAACTTCTTTAATTTAGCTCGCAGGGTTGTACAACGGACAAATATGGAAAATCGTATTGTGCAGTAAGCTTCACGAAACGAATGAAATAATTTTTATATTTTTATATTTAACTACCCGTTAGAGCACGGCCAAATGTATTAAAATAAATAAAAAATAAATGTAGCTACAAAACATTGTATTCCAAGATGGTGGTTGTACCTTTACGATCAATCATTCTGATCACAACTCATGGTGGTGCACTGAACACCTCACTTTCTATTTTTTTTATGGTGCTACTGCTATTTGACTTTGTAAACAAGCAGACAGAAAGTGCTTGTCAGAGAAAATATAAACTATATCAGATGTTGTTCTATCAATGTTACGCAAATATGCACTGTGGGCGTTTGGGAGTTTAGCATTGTCGAATTAAGTTATTTAAGTATAATATATTAACCTGTTGTTCGTTACTTGAATTCCTCCCACAAGTTTAAAAAAAAAATCCTTGAACAAGACGTGAACCTGGTATGGCTACATGTAACACTTTGTACTGATTTACGAAAACGGTGTGTGAAAATGGAAACAACGGATTGTTTGCTCTGGTCTAATATCGCTAGTGATCAAGTTTTCCAAGAAGTGAGTTAACTATTTTTATAAGCATTCTCAGTATCAATTTCATTTGTTAACGGTAATGGATATGCATGCATTGTATTCATATATATAGTGTATGTACTACTCTAACTTAAACTAACCTAATCTAATGTAAACTAACCTAACAAAATAATTTTTTTACATGGGACTGCTTGGAATGTCGCTAGAAACATTTTTCATCAATAAACTTTATGTTTAAAATCAATAGATTGGCCGTTACATGATGAGTAGCTATACTTGATATTTACCTGCAGGCCAAATTTCCCCATCCCCCCTCCTGATTAATCACCCTATACAACCTGACGAGCCTTTCAACCCTTCTCCTATCCCTCAATGGTCTCCATCCCGATTCTTTCAACATCACACTGGGCCTAAAGTTCCTTTCCTCCTCACCAGCCTGACCCTGCTTTGTCCATTTATTCATCACCCACCTCGCTGCCCTTCTCTGCATCTTCTCGAGCTCCTGAACCTCCACCTCCACGTACGGATCACACTCCACCGCTGTAATATAATTACATTAAAAGAATGTTTAGGCTTTTGTTTAATAATTTCATACATCTATGAATGATTTTTTAGAATGGTAATATTGTGTAAGACCGGTCAATTGACGAGTAAAATTTCTCATCAGTCTTCTACATTTATGTATATATTTTCCTGATCACATTAGGCCATGATCATGTATGAAACTACCTTAGTTCAAATACTTTGATATTGAGAGTATCTAAAATCACCATAAATCTAAAATCACACGAGAGGTTGGGTTTTTATTTGTAGCGTTAATAAATGATTGCTGGATTTGTGTCCATGCTCCCAATTAATAGGCATTCTGCAGTAAAATTAGCCCTTTTGAAGACCATCGTGTCTAGAATAATAATTCAGAAATATTATTTATTGTGACTTCAAATGTTAACTTTGAGTACAGTAGAACCTATACCGGTCATTCCATTTTAAATCAAAAAAATTTTAAATATTCAGTTGCTGCATGATTTTTGATTTTCATAAAATTTTGCAAGTTTTTGAGACATACTTTCTAGAGCACAAAAATAATTTTTTTTTTTTTTTTAGATTTTTAGTGAATATAATTTTTTAGATATATGCATTTTTAGATACAAATGTGCATTAAAATTTGCTTTTTTAGTACTTTTTGTAATTGACTGTCATGAATTATCAAATAAACATAGAAAGCCGAATTCGGTCTCCTATTAAAGCTAAAAGGACGACGCTTTAGAGCATATATCGTTCACACAAAATTTTTGTGATTTGTGGCTTGTATCACATCTTGAATTATGCAAAAAAAAAGTTGAGTTTTTTCCGATATTCTCAGTTTTTTTAAGTTATGAAGGAGAACACCACGAAGGTTGATATTTTTTATATTTATAGCCTAGTATAAGTAGTAACTGCTGGAACAATATCAACCTGTTTTCTTCAGTCCTTCATTGTAAAAAAATAGCTTGAATTAAGTAAGAATTGAAACATTGACATTTTTGAGATAAAATATTTTATGTGGGACTGGTGATAACATTTTGGAAATAATGTGAGGTATACTCCTTTCAGTACCTATATATTAAAGTAATAAAAACACCCAATTTGTTTTATATTAAAAATTGGCAGGGAAATATAAATTAACTGAAAGGAAATAAACTTGGGTTTCTTTACTTAATCCTTAATCACTTTGTAAACATTGACTATGTACCTTGTATACATAATATGTTAACCTGATGCTGTCAATTGCTTTAAGGAAAACGACAATAAAATTATCTATGACTGTATCCTGAACTGCTTACACTATCTTGGCTTTTGAGGATTAGCGAAGTTGAATGAATGTCAGTCAGTAACTGCTGTTCTTGTTCCAGTTCTTCCACCGCTGCGTTGACGAGATATGTTTGCGAAGAGGCCCGTCGTACGACACATTCAAAACCTCTTCCAGCTGGACGTCTGACCAGTTTCTGGCTGCCGTGGCGAGCGTGCGTAAGTTTGTGCTCATGGTTGTGAGGACCAGCTGGGATAGTGACAAGGTTAGATGTTTCGCCTTACAGGCCGCAGTACTTAACACTTAAGAGGGACTAGCGTTGTAGATTGTCAGTGTGTGTTCTGTGTAAGTGAAGCCCTTAAAGTTTACTTTCAGCGCATTTACTACCTAAGAAAAGAACACACACACTTCAAACTTGCTACGTTTTCTTACTGCAGGAACATCCTTCTTAAAACCATGACTTTCTTAAAACCATGACTTTATAGAGTCTCAAGCGGCTGGAAAGCAGCTTTTTAAACTCCCTTAACTCCAACTCCACTCAGGTTTGCAAGGCATGAAACTATAATTATGTGTTGGCTTTTATTTCGCACATCCACAACTAAAATTATTCATAAAGTTGTAATTATGTAAAAAGGCCAATTCAAAAGTACTGCATAACAGTTTAGCATGCTACATGTGAAGTGGGCTTCGTGAAATGTGGCCGTCTGACCCTTATCGCCCCTGCTCCTGTTTCCGCACACCTCAGACCCGCAAAAAATTCCGCACGGTGCGTAGACCTCTTAAACTGCAGTGTGTGTAAATGTTACAATCCCCATTTAGGTTAAGGCAAGGCATTTACATAACATTATGAGTTTAGTCTGGGAAGAGCTTTGTTGCATCTAAGAAGTTATAATCAAGTTCTTAACCAACTCGTGGCTGGACATCAGAGTTATAGGTCATTCAGGATAAAGTGAGCACTAAATATTTAACCTTTGAAAAATATCACTTTCTGTTACTGCATATAATTCAACATTAACTATAGTTGCCTTACTGCGCGTATGGTTGGCAGTTAAATTATTAAATATAATTCAGTGTATTTTCCTATTTAAATACAACAATACTGAAAGAAAATCAACAGAAATTGACAGTAGTGTTTTATATAATTAATTAACTTCTTTTTATTAAACTGTATCAATTCATACTGGCTGCACAATTTATCGTACATACACAAATATCAAGTGACGTGTCCAGTGACATCAGCCATGCCCCACCGTTAGCCGCTAAGCACGGAAAGATACGAAGTGGCTGGAAATAGAACTCTAGCAGGGATTTCTTCAGTGCTCACTTCATCCCGAACTGCTATAGCTGATGTTACCACAGGAAACATGCAAAATGAAGCTAAAAATTGCAAACACTAGTAGGCATAACCAAAACCGCAATGAAGTGAATCCATACACGTGTTGAATTGGGCTGTAATATCAACACAACAATCATGTACAACACACACCTTTATTGAAAAACTCACAGCATTAACAATTATGTGTGTACAAACTGCCACGGGAACATCACAACACAACAGCTACAGGTTGGCGCTAACTGCACCAAAACAATAACTAAAGTCACCCATACAACTGTTTTAACTTTGTCTCACAAAATTATATATGTTATTTAACTTAATTCCAACATTTCCCCTTGAGACATAAAGTGGAGAAAAAATCTCTACCAATGCATAAACATTACGCAACAATAATCGCTTCATCACCTTCCCACTCTCAACAACATAAGATTCAGGTACACAATGTGTTATCAAGTTTCTAAGCAATGTCTGAGTACTGTAATCCATAAATCGAGATGATAACTTGTGACAAAATAATGAATGTCAAAACATAATCATTTAAAATGGCTCTAAACAAATTTACTCGTAACTCAAGTGACAAAAACACATTTTTTTTATATACACACAAGATTCGGTTTTCTTGAGAGATATTTGGTGCGAGCACCATTTAAAGCCTTTGTAAATAGGTCTGCAAGGTTCTCCTTCCCTGGAATGGTGCGTAAGTTCATAGATGCTTTTCAACAATTTACATACTTTGGCATGTTCATCTTGTTGGTACATTGGTGGTTGCTCCATGTAAATCTCCTCACTAAGCACCCGATTTAAATATGCTGCCAGTACGTCCACATATTCTCGAACCCAACCTAACTGCACAGACGCAGTAAGGAGCAGGCGGATGGTTTTCTTCTTGACTACGGGAGCGTAGGTCTCATTGTAGTCCATCCCTGGAATTTGAGAGAAGCAGCGAGAAACTACCCTAGCTTTGTACCTAGAAATGTTTCCATCTGAGCTTGTTTTAATCTTCAACACCCACTTGCATCCCAAAACATTCTTCCCCTCAGGTCGATCCACTATCTCATACGTGTTTTTGTCCAGTAAGTTGGCAATTTCTTCGTCCATGGCACGTTTTCAATTTTCTGCATCATCACAGTGCATTGCTTCTTGGATGTTTTTTGGTTCATAATAACAATCTTTTCTTGTCGTGGTCACGCACCTATAAGGGCAGGTAAGATGTTCCTGTCTTCGTGCTTGCTGTCTGGCAGATCTTCTAGGAAGATTTACAGTTGCCACTTCCCAACCCAGAAACTTCATCATCCGACAAGGTATAGTAATTTTTTAAATCTGATATGGGCTCAGAAATAACATTCACTTGTTCAATTACCTCTACTTGTTTTGTCACGGGATTTCACATTCTTCCACCATGTCATCTGGAAAGTTTTCTAGCTCTACGATAGGTTTGACTTTTGCTTTCTTATGCACGTGATAAGGAATTACGTTTGTGCAACCTTGACCTTCCTTGACTCAATATGCCACAATCTGTATCCCTTGACATGTGCTTCATAGCCTATGAAAATACATTCAGCTCCTTTGCATTGAAACTTGTCTCTACCACAAATATACATCCATGCCCTTCATCCAAACACTTACAAAAATTCAAATGTGCTCATTTTGATTTCCTCTCCCTTCTAAAGCTCCATGGGAATTCGAAAACCAAGGGGACGTGAAGGGCTTAGGTTTCTCTCATGGGCAACTGTATTTGCTACTTCCGCCCAAAATTCCTTAGGCAAACCTGACTATCAGCATACACCAACTGAATTTGCAATGGTCCGATTTGCTCGTTCGGCAAACCCATTTTGTTGAGTTGACTTGTAAACCGTCTTTCTGTGTATTATCCCAGACTGTCTCAAATACAATTCAAACTCCTTACTGCAATACTCACCACCCCCATCTGTTTGCTGTTCTTTTATTTTTGTACCATGCAGCTTTTCCACTTCACACTGGTATGCTTTCAAGGTTGTGAACCAGGGTTGGCACAGTTTTTGCCGCTGGGTGGAAAATACTGGTAAATTCCAGGTTAAAACCGTCCCGGAGTTTATTAGTTTTTGCCAGTATTTTCCACTTGGTACAAATATTTTTCCACAAATCATTGAATAACAAAAGTTGAAGTAATATATATAAACATATTTAATATTGCCTTATTACAACATAACTCTCAATAAGTTACTTCCATACTGTCTAGAACATTAAAAACATACCTTAAGTAATTTTATCTTGTAGTAACTCACTTTTTGAGTTAAAATATTTTGAAATTTGTTTATATCATATGTACATCTCATTAAACTTCATCTCGGACTACAAATGTACTATTACAATAACATTTATGAATCAGAAATAGGCCTACATGTAAATTAACTATTGAATTAAGGCACTTTTTTTTACATAAATGGAGTTCAAAACTAACGTGGAAATTGTCTTAAATTACAAATAAAATATGTAGGCCTACCTACTGCTAGTCTCATAATGACTGCTTTTGCACTTGACAGTTCACACAACACAATCATTGCAGATACAATACCATCATTACTACAGCGTTCTGGACAAAATTTACTGTGTGGTCAGAAATAGTATGTAACTTATAAAAAACTACTACTCGAAACAGGTACTGCCAACCCCTTCACTTTTGTAGCTTTGGTTAATGTTTTTATAACACGTCACCAATTTGCTGGCAGTAGTCAGCCCAAGCCTATTTCTGAGCTTGCTCTGAATGAATGAAAAGTTTGAAAATACCCTTTCAATAGAAGCTGAGCTTGCAGGGCACTCAAACAGATGAACAATGAAAGATGTGAATTTATTGTCAGTATCTTTATTCTTATTTATTGCTTTCCACCATACAAGAGGGTCCATTGTCCTTGCATTTGCTGAAAAAAAGGATTTTGGAAAAGGGTGAGACTCTGCTATGGATATTGAAACTTGTTGAAGGAGAGTTAGAAATACTAGACATAGTAGGTCTAATAGATTTCAAATTCATGTAAAAAGTTGATACACTTGCACTACAAGGCCTAACTGAATCCATGTCCTCATCATCTGCATTACAATCATTATCAGGTATACATATTTGTTTTTCATTTCTACGTATGGAACATGCATGCCAATGAGCTTTCATCCTAGTAGCTTTTGAACTAACAAATGTCTTGCATTTCTTGCACCTTTGTTTGTCTAACTGCTTTTCATCTTCACAAATTGTTACACTTTCAAAGTATGACCACACAATGTCTTTCTTTCTTCCACCAATTCCTGGTCTAATTTTTGAACTCATTTTTACAACATATAAAGTTAATTGACTTAATTTTCCAATGTTAACACAGTGCACATTATTCCACAGTAAACAAACTTTCAAACAGCATTGAGGTTATGTGTTGTCTGTATTCTATTGTTTCATACTGCCCAGTGTGGCCACTTTCAGTTACAAAAATTAAAGTTCCCAGCCAACATATAAATTACTAAGCTTTCATATGTAGGCCTTTGTTCAAATGTTATTTTATAGAGAATTATATTCTTAAGAAATTCATTTAGCAATTAGCCGGTAAAAACCAGTATATGCCGGTAAAAACCAATATATGCCGGTAAAAACCAAGTTTTTTCCAGTGGTATGGAATTTACTGAAAATTAGTGGCATTTTGCCAACCCTGTTGTGAACACGTCACTTTTCTTTGCTAAAAATTTTACAGCGAGATGTGTAGAATAGTCATCTATAAATGTCAGTATGTATTGACCCTTTCCCATTGACAGTGGTAACTTCCCCATCACATCAGAATTAATCAAATCCAATGGTGTTTTAGACTTCCTATAACTAATCTTAGGAAAACCTATTTTGGTAAACTTTCTCTTCACGCAAACATCACAAGTAGGACTGTGCGACATCCAAAATTTGATATCGGCATTCGACATGAACCAGATGTCGATAAAAGTTCGACATGTCGATTTTGACACCATGTCGACTTCGACACCATGTCGACTTCGACACCATGTCGACTTTGACACCATGTCCATTTCGACATGTCGATTTTGACATCGTGGCAATTTCGACACAATTTTGATTATTTCCCCGCTTGTCGAACAAGTAAATATTGCCATACTTTTATTATATCTACAGCCCTACCATGATGCTTCGTAAATTGATATTAGTATTTCGGATAATGAACAAATCATTGAAGCTGGAATGTATGTGTTAAAAATGTTACTCAGGAAATTCATATTCAGTTTACCAAGCCTATAAACTACATGTTGATGTGCGATACTGTGAGGTGTGACCGTTTGCTTTGCTGACGTTAGAATAGTATTATACGCGACAGGATGTTCAGCTTTAATCGTCGTGTTGCACCTATTGTGTTGTGGTAGTAGCCACGAGACAATAACACATAATGTGGCAACTGTAAAGGGGGGAGTGGATTAATAATTTGGCTTTAATATTTGAATAATTTAGTTTTCATTAAATGCTAACGATCCTATGTTTACATTCTTGTCTTCATATTGGTGGCTGGTGATAGTATTTTTTTTGTAAGTATGCCACCCCAAAGTACTTAATACATTAAAAAAAGCAATAAACCATACATTGTAAAATAAATTTGTGTGCTGCATCACAGCCTTCATGGAAGTATGGGTAATTTTAAACTAGTCATACCCATGTGCTTTTTACAGTGTATCATGGTAAATGTACCGTAAATACAAGTAAAATAACAAAACCACAGTAGATGTATTTTTACACGCTGTTGTGTAAAATAACCCGTACTGTAAGGGTAAAAGAAAATTAGAATTATTTTGCTTTCGCGGTTGTGAAAAAATGTTACCGATAAATATATTTTATTTTCTAAATATCAGTTTAGCAATTAGTTTCGAGCGCATAAATTAGTTTAGCCAATTAATTTTTATATTTCGACAATGTGTAAATTTTCAACATTCATTTTAAACGACTGAAAATGTTTCTAGTCCTAGAGGATTCCAACCCATGACCTTCAGACTATCAGCTCAGCATTATAACCACAAGAACACAAGTATTCGATACACATCTAAGCTTGTAACTTCAGCGGTAGAATTTCATCGATAGAATACATGAACAACTTATGTAATAGGATATTTTAGACTAATTGGAAATATTTTGACATACTGTACACCAATTACCAAGTTTTATTCCAATATATGCGTTTATCTGCTGAATTATATTCTACAAGTAAGCATAATATAGTACGTCATTATATGCGACGATCTAGTTTTCAAAACAAAGTCATAAAGACAACCAAATGAAAAACAAGTTTATGCACATAAAATATTTGGAATAGGTTTCTTTGAAATAAATGATACACAAACTTCATTAATGAAGTGGCAGTTGTGACTACTTGAAAATATTATTCAAGAATTCAGTTAGGCCTACAACTAAATCACAAACCATTTTAAGTTTGAAGTTTAATCTGCATATTAATATTTGCATTGACAATTCACAATTGAAGAGATTTATAATGAATTAATAATTGTGTTCGAGATTCTTATATAAAGAAACAAAATTTGCATTAGATAGAATAGGAAATATTTGCACTACATATTAAATGACGCAGATGGATTGTTAAAAAAATTATTGCATGCATAGCATAGTAAAATTTTGACATTTAAGGCCGATTTATATAAACATGAGGGCTGACAATGCACTTTTTTGTATAAATGCATATGTTTATGTGAAAGGGTTCATCCATTTACCGTGGTTTACTCAAACCTACAATACAAGAATTAGTGTAATCGTTTTTAATTTCACTCGGTATACATTTTTAAAAACTTATGGACCAAACATGAAACTTCACTATTAATTTATACGTAAAAAAACTATTTTTGTTTAAGTTATTAGTAAAAATTCATGACAATCATTGTAAAATTGTATGTTGAAATATGTATTTTCGCAATGATGTGTTGATACAATGACAGTACAGTAATAAAACAAAAAATTACTAGTAATGTTACTTAATTTCTTTATATGTATATTTGAAAGTGTAATTTAACAAAAAAATTCTGGTAAATATGTATGTACGTCTGTATAGTTTAAAGTCGAGTTTATTGTAATCTTTGGATTTCTAAATTCGGTATTTGTCAACCTGACTACATGTACAAATTTGTAAAATTATCAAACATTTGTACGTGTAAATATTCACTTTTTTTACAGCGTAGCATGTAACGCTTAGAAGTAAGCATTTAATTCCAAACTACTAAAAGCCATTGCGTTTATCTATCGAAAGAGCATACACCTCAGAAACAGAAAACGTCTGAATGGTAGTTTCGTTATATGTACCACATTTAATACAAACATAATAATACCCTAAAATGGGAAAACACACTTTTTTCTATCTACTTTTCTCTCTACAGATTAGCATGTTATTTATTACTACGAAAAACATTATTTTATTCCATGTATACATAAAATTAAGTGTCCCATGCACTCATTCAATCACTCATCAACACACAGCCCTAATTACTAGACCTAAAAACATGAACATTTGTGGGCGGTTTCCCCTTATCTTGTAGGCAGCCATTAATAAGGGATTTTTCTAAATTCGATTAAGTAATGTGGTGAAAAGGGGTGGAATCCGTTTTCAGCGAATCCCAGACATCTCAATATGAAGATCTACCGTTACTTTATTTACTTCAAAATATTGTCCAAAGAAATTTTTATATGAAAATTTTTCGTTTTTTTTTTTTATTCGGAAATTAAGGGGTGAAAACCATTAAATGTGTTTTAATCAATTTTGGATTCCTCTTAAACTAGTTGAGATATCAATTATCAAGGTGATTGTCACTTCAAAATTACGCTTGTATAAATACCTCAAAACCATTTTCAGGCGTTTAAGAAATTCAAACTCAAAAGCTGTTTAAAAAATTAAAATATGTTTGCCATTAATCATCCGTATCTCCTAATTCTGGTCAGATATTGAGGTGGATTTCGCTTTAAAATAAAGCTTACTTAAATATCTAAATATTAATTCAAGATTTTTTCAACATTCGAATTTAAAAACCATTTAAAAATAACACTTGTTTCCCCTAAATGATCCGAGTGTCCTTAAGCAGTTTTGTTTTAATATGAAGCTTACGTAAATATCTAAAAATCAAAATCAGAATTTTTTGGGTGCGAAAGAAGGAAAATGTTACTGAGCTATCAAAGAATCAAGTCAATATGACCTAGGAGAAATAATTCAACCACCACCTTGGAGTATTAACATCGTATGTTGTTAATTTCTTAAAGATTGTTAATTGGGTAGTTCACTAAGCTCTTGTTGTAATTTGTAGTTTTTAATTCGTGGTAAATGCTTCTTTTGCATAATTTTCAAGGCTAATTATTGTTCCATTGGTGATTTTAATGATTGCATAATCGTTGTTATCCCGTGTATTTTATATGCATTTTGATTGAGAGTAAACAAATATTTA
>PNEQ01023957.1:0-12830 GCA_003012365.1 Medauroidea extradentata | reverse complement strand
GAGGGTTTCCCTTTGCAAGAAATCGCCTCGAGGATGGTTGAGGGTCTCCCTTTAGCAAGAAGTCGCCTCGGTAGAGTGGAGGGCTCCCTTTAGCAAGAAGCCAGCTCCGGGGAGGCGGGGGGCTCCATTTGCAAGAAGCCAGCCCCTAAGGTGGGAAGGTGTAGAGTGTGTAGTGTGCCGAGAGTCGGGAGCCCGGAGAGCTGCCAGCGTACTCTGAAGAACTGGGCTCAGCGCGCCCCTTTTATACCCGGAGTTAGGGGGTCTGGGAGGGAAAAGTCCCGTTAAGTGGGTGGTAAGATGGCGGAGGCGGTGGAAGGAATGTCTGCTGCTGCAGGGTCGCCATCCTAACACCCACGCATTTCTTATAAACAAAACACGTGATCGGGAAAAATGGCGCTTAACTTCCCTGCAGGTCTCAAAATTACAACAACGATGTCGTGAAAATAAAAATAACATTACATTTATACCTTTTCATAACAAGAATACACTTCAATTATTTACAGAGATCTTTTATGCATTTAAAAACAAAACGTGTCTATTATTATTTTACGTCTGTTTGCCGTATTTCAGTCCTGGCATTGGCAACTGTGGTTACTATTTACTAAACACGTGGCACCTTTTTATAACCTTAATTTTATACATCTCGGAACGTTATTAAGACATCAGGTAAGTACAAAAACATCATAACCCTTCTTACATTTACAAAATATGGCATCGGAAAATTACGTTAACATAAGCGAGACCTCAGGTGCACTAGTGAGGCTTAACCTCCAAAAGGGACAAGCTCGGGAGGCGAGCGTCATATTAAATAACATAGCGGTGGGGCGTCAGGTTTAAGTTTATGTAAGTTTTATTCAAATTCCAGAGTGATGGTAACTTACTACAAATAAATTTTATTGTGTCAAATGCACTCAAGAATAATACACTTTGGTTTTATGAAGGTTGCTTGCATCCAAAAAGCGAACCTACGAAGCTAACATTTTGAATGCGTCTAAGCAAACCTGCTGGCTACAGACTGGTTGACGCATCGCCACTGCGTCCTTAAAGATGTCCATGCTAAAGCTTGTCTCCCTTTTAGGTTACCTTGTGTTTGTATCTGTAACTACGTGTTGCCGATTTTTGGGTTATGTACATGATATTACGCTACTTGCACATGTTGTAAAATCAAGTACAATTTACTGTGATAATTTGTGTGTAAAAGGGACTGACTTACCTGTTGAAATATATCACGTAATGTTTATTTGTTTACCATCGCGGCCATGATGCCAAAACTACATGCACTGACTTTTGTAAAATAAGAGAAATTATGCACTGAGAAGTTACTTGATATAAATAATGTTATTTAAAGTGCCTAAAAATGCATTTTGATTAGTCTGAATAAGTTTAACGGCAACGCGTGGTAAAATAATAATAGTGAGTGTGTTTTGTTTACAAGGCGAGCGAAATTATGTTTTCTTGTGTTAGTAACCCTGCAGAGCAGACAGCTCCAGCGGCCGAGTGGCCATTTTGAAACCACCTGCCTAACGGGACTTCCACCCTCTCGGACGGGTGTAAAAGGAGAGCCTCTCGCCAGCCAGAGATCAGTGTTTCCTAGGGCTCGGCGCCTACCGAGTTCTCTAGACACTCTCTCTTACCTTACGGGTTGTGGCGGTAACCTGCCACCTAAGCCCTCCTACCCAAACCTGCTCTACCTCCCGAGTGTCTGGAGACGACGTAGCGAGTCGAACACTCTAGCGCGCGTGTAACTTTTGGAACGCACCCACTTGCGCTGTTGCTGTTGGCTGCCATGAGGTGTGTTCGCGGTATCTGCCGGAAAGCGGAAGTTAGTAGTCGGAGACTCCCGCGAATAGTAAAACCACGTGGCAGAGTGCCAGTGTTGTGTTAATAATAAGTATTGTAGTTTTGTAATCAAGTGGCGTAGTATACATTTGTTGTTCAGAGATATTGTGACCAGTGAATAAAGTATTGAAATTTTGTAGATAAGTGGCGTAGTATCAATCAGTTGTTTAGAGGAATTTGTGATAAAGAAGAACTTGTACAGTGCAGTGTGAACTCGTGTAAAAACTTAGCTGTTCAATATGCCAGTGAAACTAATACTATTCTTTTCTTTAAAAACTTCAGTGTCTGAATTAGAAATCCATATTACTCAGGAAGAAATTCTTAGCTTGGAGAGCTCCCAACAACAAGCCGTTAAGGCAAGGCGCCTACTCGTTGCCGAACCAGTGTTGTACCCCTCCGGTCTAATCCCGGAACTCCAGAGAGTACCAGGCCCCGAGCCTACCTTGCCCGAATTTAGTGCCCAGTATTGGCAACTAACGGCCCCTCATGTCCGAGCTCGAAAAAAGATGAGACTCAGTAAAATCTTGAAAGAAGTGCAGCGTATCCAGCTACCATTGCTGAGTCCTATAAAGACTCCCCCACAACCTGTACTCTTGCATTGGCGCATTCAAGAGATAGTAGCTGAGGACCGCCAGATGCCCAAGCGGGCTGCACCCATTTCCGACTGGAAGAAGAAGCTGCTTAGGCAATTGTTTTAACAAAGATGAGTGGACACCAACCTTTTCCCCTTTAAGAAAATAAATCTGAAACCCCCTTCCTCTGCTCGCGGAAGGCACCTAGCGATGGCCCTACCAAGGGACGCCACTCTTCCTGGGAGCGCTAGCCTTTCACATTCCACAGGAGGAGTCTCTCCGCTCTTTCTAGCCAGCTAGGCCTACTGTGCCGAGGAAGTGGGGCATTGTGATTTAGCGTTTTGATTGCACGTGTTGGCAAAATAATATGGCACATAAATTTATATAATTTGTATATTAAAAATAAATTTTTCTTCCCAATTATCGTTACGTTTCTTGTGAGCAACCGTGAAAACTGCTGTAGCAATGCTGCCATCAATTGATGCATTTTGCAAAACCCCGCCCACCTCTCGAATTATCGGTCACTCATAGGTGCCTTGAACTCTCCTATTGTCTAAGCCATTTCTTCAGTCTTTGCGGCCACGCATTGGAACAGCAAATATACAATAAATTGAACAGATGTTACGATATGGTCACATCTTTTAAATTAAAAAACTTAATCAATTCATGCTTACTGTGTCATAATGTACACAATACATTAATATAACCACTGCATACATAAACTATACTTTTGTCGCTGATAGCAGACTGTTTCAAGTTTCATTTTTTAGCAACCACACAGTCTCTCTTGTATTGTCACACTGTGCTGTAGTAAATATTGTGTTTGGAATAAATTTAATTGTATTGCTGCACGAAGGAGCAACTATACAAACTTATAACTATTCGGAGTCCCAGCCATACCAGTTCTTACCACACAAACAACTGCATTTAATTAAATTTCCTGAACTAAACGTAAGTTGCTCTACAATTAGATTAAACAGACATTAAATAAGTTCAGTGACGTCACAGGGATGTCAGCATGGCGGCACTTGTTCTTACCGAGCTAAAATAAATGCTCTTTTTAGTATTTACATTTTTCTCAAGTTATACTGACCCAAATAAAGCAAGTGTGGTACCATTATTCATTAAATTAAACGTACATTAAAATAAATATAGAATTAAAAAATAGGTAATAGGTATTCCTATTGCTCTGCTGTATAAAACAAATATCCTACTTTAATAAAACATATTTACTGTGTTGCCATGAAATCCTATAGTTAGAAGACAAAAACATTTGATTAACACTATTATACATATTTTCCAATGAAGATAATTATTTACAATGTATTATTTACAGCAATATTTCCTCTGATAAACTTTGGTGCAGTTTATTTGATACCATGGACCTATTTGTAGACACCAATAACAACACAAACTCACAAACATATTTAAAAATATAGAAAGCACACTGGATTGATGAAGCATAAGTGTAAATATTATTTTAATATATCGCTATTACGTGCATGAAAAGTAAATAAATGGCAACCCATGCTTTACTGAGTAGGCCTAACATCTGCTCATAATAAAGGTTACATGGATTTGTGGGAGGCAAGCTTTAAAAGTGTTATTATGAGGCTATGGTAATGTGTCAAAATGATTGCCAGATATGGTTGGTTCTGTATTGTAAAAGAAAAGCACTGGAATGATTGCAAATGTATGCACGACAGGTAGGATGTAGCAATGTGGACAAGGAAGACTTTGGGAAATATTTGGGAAGGAATTTAGTAAAATATAAGCAGATAGTAGTGTAAGACTTCAGTGATCAAGTTGGGAAGGACTGGAAGGGTTTTGAGGAAGTGTTGGGAAGCCGGGGAGAAAGAAATAAGGAGCAGTATGCGAGAATCTGTTTTAAAGCAGGAAACACCTGGTACAAAAAGTTATGAGACTGTCATTAGATAACTATTGTAGATACTGGGATGTTAAGCAAATGTCGGAAATTTGCTATTTTGTAATGGATATGTAAGTAATAAAAATTACTTTGAATGTCTAAGAGGACAAAATACATGATTTAATTCATCTTAAATAAACTGTGATAGTGTTAAAAATTAATACATGGTAATGCAAATTAATAGATGTCACTTAAATATCTAATAACAGTTTTTTGCAATCACTGACAGTCTACAAAAGAAACTTAAAATGAGTTAAGCTCCAGTATAGACAAGTTTTGTAGTGTAAGCTAGCCCCTTTCTTCTAAACAAAACTTCTATTGGAGCTTAGCTCCTTTTCTTTTAAAAGAACTTGAGTTGAGCTGAACTCCAATTTCAATTAGCACTGCTAGAACTAAGGGGCTGTGATTCTAGCATGCATGTGTTTCAAGCATTTTGTAAATACTGTACAACTTTTTGTTTTATTCATTTTTTATTATTTTATTTTAAGGTGAGAGTTAAGTTTTTCTACAATCATTTGTAAGAAATAAATAATGTAATTTTTTTTAGGAATTCGTAATTATTCCTCAAGTAATTGAATACTATAATTTATTTGGACCCAGTGGTTTCATAGTATTCTGCTTTGATAATTTTTTGAGAACTGAGCTGTTGGAAGTAAAGTACAGTGTACGTGTGGTCAACTTATTACTCACTTAATACTTGCTAAATGGAAAAATGTAATTTTATAATTAATAAAAAAATTATTAGCTCTTACGGTGTTTTAAAAAGAATATTAGAAACTACTGATAATATACTATGTTAATAGTGTTTGATATGACATGGAAATATGTGGTGTTTATAAATTACCTTCATTGGTGTGGAAGCATTTTTACTCTTCTGTTAATTACTCCTTATAGCAACATCCGCTGATTCCCACTGTGAAGACAGAACATAGAATTGGTCTGGCCGTAAACAACCCGTACCTGGCTTTCCGGAGGCGCACTGAGAAAATGCAGACCCGAAAAGTAAGAAAAAACGATGAAACATCCTACGAAAAAATGTTGAAACTGAAGCGTGATTTGGGCAGAGCTGTTACACTACTGGAATTGGTGAAACGGCGAGAGAAAACAAAGCGAGAGCTGTTGCACCTTTCGATAGAAGTATTCGAGAAAAGGTGAGTTTCTGTGTTTTCCAGCGTAATTTTATAAGAGGTGGTTGAGATAGCAGTACTAGGGGCCCGATTCTTAAGTTGTTGCGAGATTATTCTGAAATCCTGGATCTCACTTCCCACATTTCAAAATCTTTATATCAATGTGCGAGAGTGGTATTCTTGAGTAAAAATTCCATAGTTTGAAATGTAATAGTGAAATTACTGGGAATTTTGAACATCCGGTTGTCAGTCAAGAGCAACCGAAATAAACACTCTTTTATTTAATATGTACACTGAACACACTCTGGAAAACTGTAATGAACTAGAAAGGCTTTTTTTTATCTCTCCTCGTCTCCATCTGCTGTTTTGAATATTTTATTTGGTATCTGATAATGGATTCTGTACAAAACAGTGCAACACAGCATGTTGTTTCTGATAGGGTTTAAGAATATTTCATACAAGTGTTAGCGTTTAATGTATGTGAGGAATTGCTGCTGTGCTTCAATGTGTTATTTCCTTAGTTGAAAAGAGTGAGGTTATCGCAATATACTGCAAAAATGACAATGTCATGGTTGTCAGCTTCAAGGCGTTGCGTGATCCTGTCTCACCATGCAAAGAGGAAGTGAGATTATTTCGAATAAAATTACAGTATTTCACTATGAAATTATTTTCTCTCAAGAATCACAAAATGAATTCCATTACGAGATTATTGACAATCTCGCAATAGAATTAATTTCACAACTTAAAAATCGGGCCCTTGGTCCTTTTGTAAATACCTGTAATGAGATTTTTGCATCAGTATTTAACATATTCATAGTAATAATAGAAACCTTTATTTTAATAAAAATTCTCAGTGAGTTGCTGTTTTTTAAATTCAATCCAATTTGATCATGTAATGTTGTAGTTACATTAAAAATTACAGTGGAATTACATTATAAGGACTGAGACGTATGGCTTATGAAGAAAAATTTGTTATTACGGAAGGTTTTTTAATGAACCTTCAACCACTTAAGCCATTGTAAATATATCTCTTTAAACTTAATATCTCCTTAAACATTGCACAACTGTAACAGCACGTTGGTTTACTCAAAACTTGTAAGACTAAAATGTGTACGTACAGTATAATCTCATAATTACAAGTCGTGATAACAGCACAAAAAATCCTCATAACTACAAAAATTCTTAACAAATGAGGACACATACTCAAAAAAATTTGGCGAAAATTGTCTAAAATTACTTGAATTGGGGGTAACACCAGTACTGGTAATTTACGTAGGTAATTCTTGTTTTGTATGTTTGCTGCATTTGTCTTGCAGGCAAGTAATAGAGGATTTGTGTTTTTAGTGTACTACTACAAATTACAGACTAATTTTTAACAGTTGCATTTGTATGAGCAAAAATTTTCGTTGTAAACATCTCAATGCTTTGGTTTTTCAACATGCCTGCCATTTTGTAACATTGTATTTATGGTTTTAGCTACTGAAGAGACTAGATTGAAAATATAATGCTTATAAATATACAAAATTGTTGTTAAATTTGTGTATAATGAAAACTCACTCTGCTGTTCAGGATTGTTAATGTCTCACTTCTAGCTAATGTTTTAAGGAGACAAACATCTAAGAACCAGCATGAAGTCTGCAATATTTTATCAATTTCATTATAACTTGGCATTTAAAATTTGATACTGTAGTACAGATATCTGCTTTGAAATCTGCCTACAAATGAATCTTAATCATGTAAGCGTAATTGGTGTGGTCTGTATCATCTCAAATTTCTTCTTATTATTTTTTTATATTATCTTCAAAATTATTTTCAAGAACTTCACAAGTTAGTTCATACAATTTATTTAAGGTTTCAGTTAACATTACAAAATGTTGTTGTAAGGGATGCTTAGATGATGTGACGTGTGTTGTCTTTAAATACCATATTTTGATGATAATTAAGTTTTTCACAATGTGTTTTTCTGCAGGTACCAAGCTGGAGACTTCAGTGGTCAACTCTTGGCTGAGTTGTCTGCACTGAAACCTCCTCGACCTGCATTTGCCCCAATATTCACCAACCAGTTTGGTATCAACCACCAGAACTGGGCTAACAAAGTTTCTAGTAAGGTAATAGAACTGTGCCATCTTTATTACAGAAATTTCTTTACACTGTAAAGTATTCATAGAAAATCTACTAACCTTTATTTCAATTGTTAAAAATTTGTTTCTGCGCAGCAAAAATGTAGTGCTTACACTTTGGAACTATTGCATATTATACAGGGCGGACAAATAGCGAAATTGTACTACCGTTCATATGTTGGAGGATAGAAGGATCACCAGAGCATATTTTGACATTCAACCAGCCAAAAGCGCCACTTGTGACATTCTTACCTGAAATCGTCAAAAATTTAAGTAAAATCTCGTCACGACTCTCTGCCATTAAAGGATTGAAAGAGGGTAGGGGTGTTATCTGTTATCATTAGATAGGTTTCTGCAAATATTCACATTTTTGTGTATTTTTCAATCCCAAGTGGAGAAAGCAGATAACCTCCTTTTTTTTTGCGATTGCTGTGCCATCTAAAGAATTATGACTATCATTTTTAGAACAACATACTAACTTTTATGCAATAATATATGGTGTTTCCTATTTAAGATTGCTAAGTTGCCTCCGGCTTACCCCCACACACAGAGTGCTGTTCAAAGCCGTAATTGGAATGTGTCATTTGTGCATGTTACTTGCGTACAGTACTCTTGTAGAAAAAACAATGAGGTGTTTTTACCAAATTTTTTGTTGTTAAACAAAAATGAGTTGTAGTGGACTGGTTGCAATGTTTCCTTCTTCCCAGGACAGGTTCACGTAAACTTGACGACTCAGTTATTTGGATATTCACGTATAAAATAATTTTGGTGTAGTTCTGATTTAAAATGTCATATTTTATTGTGACTTTGGTATGGTGGCAAAATGCCGCCAGGCTACTAATTACATTTTTAACGATAGATAAGATGCCCAAGTACTTACATGACGATACTTGCTGCCTGATGAAGCCTGCCTAGCCGGTGATTCGGTTGTGACCACACTTCCGCAGAGAAATACGTTTGTCTTCTTATGTGTTTGTGTAGTCTGTCTAAAAAGGACCTTTGTTAAAAATTTAATTTATTTTTACTTTGGCATTCTCTCGTAACAATACTTCATCCACTAGTACATAGTACTTTGCAGCACTGTGCAAAACTCAGCACACAATCATGAAAATACATGGCAGAATTTATAAGAAGGGTGTTTGTAGCAATCCTGCACTCTGATCGCTTCATACTCGAGCTGAAAAAATTTAGCAGAGGAAGGGTGCAAACCAAAATAAGTTAATGTCACAAATTTTTCTTAACATGGTGAAGAGGGATGCCGCCCA
The DNA here is from genome assembly GCA_003012365.1 of Medauroidea extradentata. NCBI lineage: Eukaryota > Metazoa > Arthropoda > Insecta > Phasmatodea > Phasmatidae > Medauroidea > Medauroidea extradentata. The sequence goes on along the minus strand of PNEQ01023957.1, from coordinate 3,980 downwards.
ACCACTAAACCAATTATGCAGTTTCCCTCTTGGCCAGTCACAGTCGTGGCTCTTGCATGTTAACCTAATATGGTGTAAGGCACTTACGGGCATCCCCATCGCCCTCCAAGCACTAACACAAATGTACACCAGTGGTACCAGCAAGGGGCTCACGAGTGCCAATAAACTTCGTAATTGGTAGATGCCAAAACAATGCAACTTGGTGGTCTGTAAGTCAGCTAAACAGCCATAAATATTTATTATAATCACTTTAATTTTCCTCACTCGGTGCAGCAATGCACTGGTTATTAAAACTTACGCATCTGCATGCACACACACACACACACACACTCTCTCTTTCTGTTTCTCTCTCTTTCTCTCTCTCTCTTTCTCTGTCTTTCTCTCTCTCTCTCTCTTTTTCTCTCTTTCTTTCTCTTTCTCTCTTTCTCTCTCTTTTTCTCTCTATCTCTCACTTTCTCTCTCTTTTTCTCTCTTTCTCTTTCTCTCTCTATCTTTCTCTCTTTCTCTCTCTCTCTTTCTCTCTCTTTCTCTCTTTCTCTCTCTTTCTCTCTTTCTCTCTCTTTCTCTCTCTTTCTCTCTTTATCTCTCTTTCTCTCTCCCTCTCATTCCCTCTCATTTATTTGTATTTATATAGTTCATACTGAACATTGTCTCATGTAAAAACATGTTTACATGCAGAAGGAAGTTCAATTTATACTGTACTGTAGATGCATACTTGCTAGTATTAATTCAAGGAAAAATTCTTGATGACCCAGAAATTTATAGTGTTAAGGGTGGAAACCTTCATTCTCGTGTGAATCTGTTTTATATTCTATATAGATGAAGTAAAACCCTTTAGTAGGATAATATTTTTATTTAAAAACAATCCTACCTTGGCATGGTGGTTTGGCTGCTTCTCAACCAGGTGAAGTTTATATGCTTGAGTTTTACAACTGGTTCATTTCTACATGTAAAATATCTTTCCACGTATGTATTCATAATTGGCTGTGTATGTGGGATATAACATACATATGCCAAATTTATATCATAGAATCAAAACATTTTAAAGTAGTGTAGGGTATGAATGTAAATCACTGGTTTGTTTGTGGCTTTGCAGGATGACGCTGTTCCTAGAAAGAGGTCATACAAAAAGCGCAAGCACAAATCAAACGCTAATGTTAGTCGTCAGTGTGCTGGTTCAGATCTACTGGGAAACGATCTTGTCAGTTCAGATGATGAGCCAGACCACCTTCTGGGGTCTTCGTTGCCTCGGGACGAAGAGGAAGCTGATCCTGCTGAGGGCCCTTTCGGTTTCCGCAGGAACAAGTTCTGCAGCTACCACGCGGTACGTCTACACATACTAATGCTGTACATTGCCATGACATTTTGTTTTTGGGCTAAGTAAACTATTTTTTGTATAGTCTAGTGAAATTTAGACATTTGAAAGAGCTTTCATAAACATAGGTTACCTCAAACCAATAGTTCACAAACAGATCCAACGCGCTGTGACTAACACAGACACACAAACCAATACCACCAATTCAGACATCCCCCTGGTTGTTCTTTACCATGAAGGTTTAAATAAACTCAAGACCATACTGAACTCTGGACACAAAATCCTTGCTGCCTCACCACAGACACAAGACTTGTTTTCAAGGCCCCCCAGATTGGTTTTCAAACGACCACCCAACCTCCGCAACAAACCAGTCTGTTCGAAACTCCAACCAGTTGCAGCAAAACAGTTAACCCCAGAGGCTCCTACCCCTGCAACAGTTCTCGTTGTGGTTCCTGTACCATTCATCAGCCATCTATCCACATTAACAGCAGAATGATAAACCACACGTATCCCGTTCAAGGTAGCTACACCTGTGCTGCAACAAACCAGATATACCAGCTCCAATGTAAACACTATGATGCAGAGTACATAGGCCAAACCACAAACCCCAAGAATAAACGGCCACAGAGCTGACTCAAAGCAAGCCTTACCTGGATGCAACATCTGCCCACAAGAAAAGCCAGTTGCAGCTCATGCAGTTTCCCACAACAAAGACTTTGATTCCTGCTACAGCACCAGAATTGTGAAATTCTTGCCATCTTCTTGCAATAGTTTAGAGCTCATAACTCACAACTCACTTTTCCTCCTCCCTATTCATTGCAAGCCATCACAAACAGACCTACATTACTGCTCCATGTTTGAAATTCCCGCCGTGCTTAGTTTGCCTTCCGGCCGCTAGGCTTACAAAACCTCATGACCGCGTTTCTGCGGAAAAATGTGTATCATCCCTTTGTGTGTGTGTGTACCTATTTACAAGTATCAACTGTAAGTATGACGCGATCCCACTGTGCTAGATGTGCGGGGTTGCAAGTAAGATTGCTGAATGCGAGCAGTGTGTGTATCTAGAAGACCTTTGAGGTAAAGAGCATGAGATATTGGTGTGGTTCGTCTAGAGTAGTTGGTGATAGAGTTATCCTCGACTCAGCGAGTGACTACTGAGTGAGCCAACAAGGACGAACTCTACTTGCTAGCACAAGGGGTGTCATCTTTTACATAAATAGAGGGCAAGGCATACATCACTCGCCTTGTATTAGATATCAAGGTTTGTACACATGTTAATCTCATGAAAGGAGAAAACAAGGTAATTCAGTTTCATGGGGTGTTTATATTCATTAACACAAGTTACAGTACTTGTCACAGCATGATGAATACAACATTAGCTTTGGTACATGGTCCACAATCAGGGTTAGATGTCAATCATAATTTGATTACATACATTTTAACACTGGGGTCTCAATATGAGATACGACAACAGGATACGACAATAACAATGATACAACAACTTGGAAGTACAATACTAAGCCCACAGGACATATTATGATGCATACAATTCTACATGGCACTCCGAGCCGTCCAGATACTGGGCAAAGATTGAGGCCTTATTCGTGGCCGAAACTGGGGGGGCGATCATCTCTTTGATCCCGAGAGATTTGCAACAACATTCAATAGCCTCTTACTTTAGGCGCTGCGCCGTCGGCGATACTGGATTAACGAGCCAGACTGGATTACTGCCAAATATACTGCGATCTCTCTGATCCCAAGGAAAGTTTACTATATTCTGTATCTTCCAAAAGCTTATACGAGACAGCGAAGTGCGTACTAACACTTTATAACTGACATAACTTAGGGTGTAATCCCTTTTACACACGCGGCGCGGAAGCTGGGTGACAAAACCTCCTCCTTCCAGTCTCTCAGTGGGTGAGGTAGGTAAGGGAATGGTACAGGAAGGTGGAGATTTCCCTTCCCAAGAAGTCGCTCCGGGGTTGGTGAGGGTCTCCCTTCGCAAGAAGTCGCCTCGGTTAGGTAGGTAAAGGGTTGAGGGTCTCCATTCGCAAGAAGCCGCCTAGGATAGGTAGGTAAAGGGTTGAGGGTCTCCATTCGCAAGAAGTCGCCTTGGATAGGTAGGTAAAGGGTTGAGGGTCTCCATTCGCAAGAAGTCGCCTCGGTTAGGTAGATAAGGGGTGAGGGTCTCCATTCGCAAGAAGTCGTCTCGGATAGGTAAAGGTTGGCCGAAGCCGGGGGTGTTGAGAGACGGGAACTCAGAGGAGCTGCCAACGAACTCTCACGGGGGTGCCAGGCTGACCCGGCCCGAAGGCCGAGCCGCTTACGACTGACTATCTGGGCGCAGCGCCCTCCTTATATACCCCTGAGTAGGGCTGAAGTACCGTTAGCAAAATGGCCGCTCGGCCGCTCGAGGCTGTCTGCATCTACAGGTGTGCCACACTCGCACAAGGAAATACTTTCTCAGGGCACAAATTTACTCTGCTATACAAACAAACTTCCCGACTTGAATTATAAATGCGCGCATTGCCGTTTAACACTATAATTAATACACAAAAACACTTACATAATAATAAAACACATTTTTAAGCAATAACAAACAGTACAATTTATATTTACGTGCGTATTTCCCGTGATCGCTGTTTAGTGCACATTTACAGAGTCC
>PNEQ01023950.1:0-38789 GCA_003012365.1 Medauroidea extradentata | reverse complement strand
CACAAAATTTAAATGTTGCAGTATGTTTACTAATTTTTTTAGTTTTTCATCATATTGCTTTCGTTGGCATTCTTTTCTGTGTGTTGTAAAATCCTAGGATAACTCCTCCCCCTACAGCCCTTGAGCAAACATGTCTGTTATCAAAATATACACTAAAGGAAAGTAGGCTGATTAGTTCTGTATAGATCTACTTGTTTTAATTTCTCCATCATACAAGGCATGTTCTTCCTGTTTCTTCCTACTGTGCCTACTGCATTAGTTGCCCTTTCATAAAGCCAACCAAACAGTTCTGGACTTGAATACCAGTTGTCAAGATAAATAGTATGTCCTTTTTCGAGATAAGCACGGAGGAGATTAGCAACCACAAATCCAGATTTCCCAAGGATCAAATGGCTTTCAACGCGGTCTGTGTTGGCTCCCATGTAAATAATAAAATCTAGGATAAAGCCAGTTTCACAGTTACAAAGTACAAACATTTTTGTTCTAAATCTGCTTCTTTTTTATTTGGATATACTGCTTGAAGTAAAGCCACCCTTTGAACAAGAGTAAACTTTCATCAATACCATGATTCTTAGAAGAAGCCAGAGATTCAGAAAATTTTTTCTTCAGGTGCTCGACTACGAGACGTATTTTTACCAACAGGTCTTTTGATTTCTCATCATTGTTATAAAAGTGTATCATACACAGAATGAGTTGATAGTCATTACGAGACATAAATTGCAGAATGTAACAACAGAATGTAATAACACATCTTTAGACCAACACTCCATTTCCAAACGAGAGTTCCTGCTAATCAGTAAAGAAATTCCCAGAAAACAAAACAATAAAACTTGTCTGGTATTATGTCCTTCCAACGAGATAGGCGATGTGACAGTTTATCTGCCTTACTGGTCATCGAATGATAAAAATGACTTATTTTTTAGCATATTTTTTCTACAAAATCAAGAGAAAAAGAATAAAAAAATTTAGGATTGAATTGTCTTCAGTGAAAGGCAACCTCACACCCACCTCATTGCCGATGGCTTGTCATGTGACCATGAAAAATGTATTTTTCTTGTTTCCTCTTGAATAGCCTGTGTGTAATTTTCTTCTTGTTCTTCGTCCCCCAACAAACATTCCTCCGACACTACTACCGAAACTTTACTTCTGAATTTAGACTTACTTTCTGCAATCTCTGGAGCTCTTGATGAACCAGGTTGTGGTTCTTTAGGGCTAATTTCTTCCTCACTCGTTGGGTCAGAAAACTCGTCTTCATCACTTTCTGCAAACATTCGCAGAATTTCCTAAGACGACATAGGATTCTTTTTCCCATCATCAGTCACAAACACCACATCACCCATTTCGCACACAGCTCAACAGTCAAATCTTGCTAACTTACAACTTGAAAGACAATTATTCAATGCTAATACATTTTACCTGCTATTCAGACAGTAGAAAAAATGCCAAACTATGTTGAATGAGAGCCAATGCACGTGTTCAAGCCTGACGAAGTCTAAAAGTACTCAAAAATTACTGGGATTGGCTACAGCTACAGTGATACCAGATACTAATTGCAGTAACAGAAAAGAACACTCCAAAACAATATATCAAGCATAAAATAATCTTTTGTAGGCAGTTCCGTATAAGAGAACAATAAAAACAGCATGATAACTCGGACAGTCCGTAGTTCAGGTAAACAGTATCGGCTTCATAACGAAATGCCTGATAGCTGTGTAACGATACGAAATATGAAGATGTGAGAAACCTTTAAAAGATCAAGTTACCGGGTGCTAGATTACAGCAAGATAAAATGACATACCACGGCTGTGGCATGGAAATGGAAAAGAGACTAAAAGAAGCAGATGTGTGTATACATGTTCAGAGCCTGAGGCGAGCGGCATGACGTAATTGTGTATACACGTCAGGGGCCTGAGGCGAGCGACATGACGATATTGTGTGTACACGTCAGGGGCATGGCAACGACCAATATCATCTGTCGAGTAGACTCGTTTGTGGCAGGGAAAGGGTTAAAGTGAAGGAATCACTAACTGAAAGACATTAAACTGAGAGATCACTGTAGTACTAGAAACAACACCAACTTCTGATATTACAAGTACTGTACATAAAACATCCAGTGTATATGATTAACATTACACAACACCACAGAAATAAAACAGTACTATTGTATAAACCCCCCCCCCCTACTCCTTCCACATAAGCACATTTCTTCCAATATAAAATTCTGTCCCTTTACATGCAATGGTTCAGTATTTTTCTGCAGTCATTTGTGGTAATTGAGATATCAACCTCAACTTTTACTTTCTACTAAGGTTTTTCAATTAGGATTTTGGATTACCACTTCGAAGTATGGAGTGGAGAAGGGACGTCAGAACACGTAATTTAGAAAGTTACAAAGTCCATAGGGAATCCTTCGTTTGCCTGCTTAGTTTACTAACAGGTTGTGGCAGCAGTCAAGTTAGTAGGTCCTACCACCCTCTTCCTTCTAAACACATGGCCAGCTATGGATGTCACAGAGGGAGGGACGAAGTTGCAGCTCTGCAAGGAGTAAAGAAAGAGGGAGGGTTGTAAAGCAGACCAGGTGACATCATGCATGGGGTATTGCAGACCTAGCAACCACTGTGCAGTTGTCATATAGACATTGACTGTGTTGGCACCTTGGCTTGAATGAACATGAGCAAACTACTGCTATATCAACTGTGTCTGGCAGCTAGCCTGCTGTCAGTCACCAACCCCCGCGCATGCACATACACTCAGTTGGCCGTGTCATTGGCAAAAATTAGAGTGATAAAGTAAAGTTGTAAAAGAAGCTATAGAAATACAAAACTAGCATCAGGTTCTTTTCAGTAAAAGAAGCTATAGAAATACAAAACTAGCATCAGGTTCTTTTCAGCAAGTAATTTTCACACAAGGTGCCGAGCTACAGCAACAAGGAGCAGCACAATATACGACGTCCAGAAATCAGTACATTACGCCAGTCAAACAAGCATCCAGAGTTGGCAGTAAACAACTGCTAGTTAGCAATGTAATTTTTGAACTTACCAGTTTCAACTAACAGTATAACTCTGATTTTAAGTGTACTGAATTTCAATTCGCTGCGATTTTTAGTGGTAATTCTCGGACACCATGAGGCCGCTTAAAATCAGGGTTCTACTGTAATTCTAATTTGGAAATGTAGGGACAAATAAAACCGTTTCGGTCCAGACTCAAACTCACATTAAACTGTGTACGGAATTTGTCAGGTAGGGAAATTTTCCATCTGTTCCTCTTCAATTCCAGTTTGGAAATGTGAGGGCAACTATAAAAGCGTCAGTCTGGACTCTTAACTAAAATTGAAATATACGTGGAGTTTCTGTTCCGGTGAAAATTACTTTTAACAATTTTAATTCAATTCTAGTTGGGACATATCTGCCACTGCAACTGCTTGAATTTCGGTCTCAAATCTGAATGAAAATATACTTCCGAATTTAAGTACGTGTGAACAGCTCTTACACAGTTTCAATATATCTCCACCAGAAATAATATCTGAATGTTTAATTTTCATATCCAGTCCAATTTAAATGCTGGACTCTGCTAGGAATGCACACACTCATAACTGACGGTGTTACTGCTATCCCCCACCCCCCCCTCCCAAGTCATTGCTTTAGGTTATTTCATACGTTACCACAACAGTGATTTTATGACTGTATTCTCAGAAACAGTGGACAGTTATAAAGTTCAGTTATGTCATAAGTGAATTCAGCAGATTTAAGTATTAATAATGTGGTGGGTCACATATCCTCATTGCGTGTAAGTCCACACTCACAGTATATTCTGCTTCAAATATATATTGTTTTTAACACAAAAAAAAAAAATGTGTAGATTACTTTTCAGTTAGGCTACTTCCTAGCATGGTCTTTACGCCAGCAAAAAAAGGAACCAATACTGTTAGTTTGTTGCAAACTGTATTTTTCTGGTTGGAAAAAAAATAAAAGTTACATAAACAACTTGTACATTATGCTTGCCGCACTTCAAGACCACTGGCAAAAATTCAAGAGGTTCCTGCTGTAGTCACTTCTTCCCTATATTTAGGACAAAATTTTAGGCCTTAAAAACAAAGTTTCCAGAAAAGACTTAACAAGCAAACGGCTCCTGCGACCACAAGAAGAAAACCCTTAAATTTACTTACCTTTTTTTTACCATCATCAAAAAAGAATGTGCCCACAAAAATTTATTTCCACATTTTACACGCCACGTGGTCAGCAAACCTAGTCTTCCCACCACGCGGGAGCAAGCAGTCTGCCTCTACTAACCACCACACTTCACAGCCTCACCGCAAGTAGACCACAGCCAGGCCCGCGTGTCCCCTCGCCAACGATCCTTTACAGATCCCTCTGCCACACTCCAATACCTTCCATTTATATCAAAAGCAGGAAAAAAGTTACATACAGAAATACTGCTAGCTGAAAAACCATTCCATGGACAATTTTAAATAAAAATGTTAATTATAACTGACAGAGCAAGCTCAAAGGATTTTAGAGATACATGAAAACATAGTTCCACATTCTCAGTGTATGAATACTGTTGGTTCCAACTTGTACACTGTAGCCACTTTAGACATTGACAAACTGATTACCTGTTCAAGAATACAGTTGTTCATAATATGATACAAAATAAAGAAAAGGAAAATTCAAACGAACGTCAGGAACACAACCATTTCACAATAAGCATGAGAAATGTTCATATAATTTCCAAACAAATAGACAAAATCCTGTATTCTACACTAAATTACGAAATTCAAAGTTCCAAATATTATGGCTCAAGCACTTTAAATTACTGACAATTAACTTTAATGTACATTACCAGAAAAAAAATGTTCATTATAGCATTTGCTGTCTAGTAATTGACAGGCCACTACATAGTTGATTGATCAATAAGAGTACAGCAAAACTTTATGAAAGACGTGACTCACAGTGTTGGTGAGGTTATGGAAGGCACGCAGTTGAAGTACAAGCGACACGTTGCCACGCGACACACCCAGCAGCTGCAGGTTCGCCCAGGTGACATTGGTACCCCAGTTGAGCAGCGAAACTGCCACTGGATTTCTGTTTACTACTGCGATGTGTCGTAGCGTGCTCCGTCCCGAGCCTACAAGACCCATGTCCATCCGCGACCCACGTACCTGCACACCTTCACCACTATACTCTACCTGCCACGAGGTACTTTCTCAATGCAATTCACACTACTAAAATAACTTATTATACTTGTGGAAATTAACAAACATTTTCTTACATGACTGTCACTATAAATACAATTATAGAAAGTAACGTAAACAACAATAAATTGAAAAACCCAGGTAAAAGTAGGGACGTGCGAAGCTTCAAAATTTTTGAAGTCGAAGTGAATATTTCCATGATTTGATTCTGTCAAAAAATAAGATTCAAAAATTTCCCAAAGCTTAGAAAGCAAACAAATATAAAAAAACCTTCTTAAATTTGCCATTTAGTATAATCCAGTAACGTATTAATACAATGTGCATTACTTCAGCTAAAAATACCTCAGGAAAATAGGCTAAGGATTGTCATAATTATGTGACGGTTAAACATAACGCACTTGTACAATTCCGTCATACAGAAATGTTAACCTAGGCTATTACCGTAGCAAATATGAATGCCATTAGTGCAGATACTCATCACAAAATCGTTATTTATCTAAGCAATTCAATCAACTAGACATAAAATACACCACCTTATGCCAGAAATTTCATTTACGTTTTCTAATGTTTGTTTACCACTGAAATTTTGTCGCCATTTTGCAATGCTGCCAGTAAGCACTACTGTGCCAGTCAGTTGTGCACTAATGAGAGCACAGAAATAATTTGCGAAGAAATATAGTAGTTTTGCAGATAAACGTCACACTTTTCTTCTCTAAATTCAAGTTGGAAAGTGCCATGGTTGGCAACCAACTATAACATTTCACAGAATATAATTTGCTTTGCGATTGCCTTCAGTTGCCTTCCACGTAACTGCACTCATTACACTCAATGTGTTTATTAGTTCACCCCGTTGGTCAATTTATAAGCATGTGCAGTATAAGTTATATGGTAAAAAAAATACACTTTTTATGTTTTACCAGCAAGTGGTACAGTACTTTTTTTTATTCTGATGTATTTTTGCAAAACAACCAACAATGGAACTGAACGAAATTGCTGCAAGATACTGCAGTGAAGTTTGGAATTATTTTACGAAATTGAGTAATGGAAAACATGCAAACTGCCATAAATGTGAAAAGGAATACAAAATTCCAACAGACAAGCAGAACTCTTAGTTTAGTATTTATGTGGCTGTTAATAGATAAAAGTGCATAAGACGTTGCATGTAATGTATTATTGAATTCTATATAAAAAAATATATATAACCCTTCTAGCTACATTTATTTGTAATTAACAAAAATATTGGGGAGTAGAAAATGTGTTCCCTTTAGCTTTACTATTGTTCACATTTTACCAATTAGCATAGCTTTGATAGAGCAAGAGTACACAATCCACACCATGTTTGGTCGAGGGTAGAGGCGTCACATTCACGTTCTATTGAAGATAAAAATAATATGCAAGGAGATGTCTTTATACATTTCTATCATTAAACAATTTAAATATTTTTATGGAGAAATTATCAAACTAATTGTAGGCTTTAATTATGTTTTATGTACCTTGTGTAAGATATAACATTCGAAACTTTTTTAAGGATGGTGACAGTATTTAAATCAAAATATTTGTGGTGTGAGTCATGTGGCAGTTCTAATCACTACATCTTCAAAAATTATTCAAATTTCAATTCGAATTCGGGAATATTTACAATATTCACTTTGAATTCAATTTGAACTGAATAAGTCTGCTTCACACAGCCCTACGTAGAAGGACAAAAGTGTGACGCTGTATGAACTACAAAAACTACTGTAATAATACAGTAGTCAGCTGTGAAGATGATTGCAATTCCAAAACAAGATGCAGCAAACAAACTACAAACACAGCAGGACAAATACACGCAAGCCAATCGTCTGTGATATACAAGAAGCAGATGTGACAGGAAGAATAGGCAAGAAGATGATGACTCACTAGATCTAGGCGACCGTTGTAACACAGTAGCTGCACAAACACTCGCGACACGTTTGTGTGTAACCAGAGGTTTGTCTCCAATTTAAGGTCCATCATAGATACACTCTTGGTGAGAGACAAGTGGAAGAGTATTCCACTCTCTCCAGGTGCAAACACTCTTGGCACAAACTGTTCTATCTGGAACAAACCACACAATACCACACGTTTACTGTCATACTTACAATTATTATAACTTACAGGCATGCTACAATACTTGCAGATACCACTACAATACTACAGGTATATTGTTATATTAACAGGTGTAGTGTACTGCACTCTTGATGTAGTAATGCGTATTCTGTTCAATTCACAAACAGTAGTCTTTCTGATGCAACATTTATTCAAATTCTAGTGAAATATTTGTAATATAAAACACTGTAAGTTATTTGAATATTATTATTTAATGAAGTGTTAATAACGGTGCAATTGTGAATATAGAAGAAACACAAATTCAACTTCAATCATATTTTAATGATAGTGCTTGTGGCTCCACCTTATAGGAGGTAGGGAGTATAGGAAAGGAGAGGGATGAGAGGAGAAAGCAAGCAAGAAAGAAAGAGTGAGTGAGTGAGTGAGTGAGTGAGTGAGTGAGTGAGTGAGTGAGTGAGTGAGTGAGTGAGTGAGTGAGTGAGTGAGTGTGTGTGTGTGTGTGTGTGTGTGTGTGTGTGTGGTGCGCATGCAAACAGGATGGGTTTGGAGAGTGAAGGTGAGGAAAACACAATTGTACAAAACTTGACGTACATCTCACACACAACCTATAGTACAGGACTTGCAGCATATCACACATAACACCCTATTGTACAACACCTGCAGTACATTACACACATGGCCTATTGTACAAGACTTACACCACAGCTCACACAGTCTATCGTACAGGACTTGCAGCATATCTCACACACACAGTTTATTGTACAGGACTTGAAGCACATCTCACATACACAGCGTACACCACTTGCAGCACATTTCACACACACAGCGTATAACACTTGCAGCACATCACACATACACAGCCTATTGTACAAGACTTGCACCACAACTCACAAACAACCTATTGTACAGGACTTGCAGCACATCTCACACACACAGCATACAAGACTTGCAGCACATCTCACACACACAGCCTACTGTACAAGACTTGCAGCACATCTCACACACAGCCAATTGTACAAGACTTGCAGTACATCTCACACACAACCTATTGTATAGGACTTGCAGTACATCTCACATACAGCCTATTGTACAAGACATGCAGTACATCTCACACACAGACTATTGTACAGGACTTGCAGAACATCTCACACACAACCTATTGTACAAGAATTGCAGTACATCTCACACAAAGCCTATTGTACAAGACTTACAGCACATCTCACACACAACCTATTGTACAAGACTTGCAGTACATCTCACACATACAGTCTATTGTACAAGACTTACAGCAAATCTCACACACACAGTCTATTGTACAAGACTTACAGCACATCTGACACACACAGCCTATTGTACAAGACATGCGGCATATCACACATAACACACTATAGTACTACATCTGCAGTACATTTTACACACACAGCCTATTGTCCAAGACATACACCACGTCTCACACACAGTCTATGGTACAGGACAGGCACCACATCTCACACACAGCCTATTGTCCAAGACATGCACCACGTCTCACACACAATCTATGGTACAGGACAGGCACCACATCTCACACACAGCCTATTGTACAGGACTTGCACCACATCTCACACACAACCTATTGTACAGGACTTTCAGCACATTTCACACACTATTGTACAGGACTTGCAGCACATCTCACACACATCCTATTGAACAGGTCTTGCAGCACATCTCACACACACATCTCACACACAACCTATTGTACAGGACTTACAGCACATCTCACACACAACCTATTGTACAAGACTTACAATACATCTCTCACACACAACCTATTGTACAGGACTTGCAGCACATCTCACACACAACCTATTGTACAGGACTTACAGCACATCTCACACATACAGTCTATTGTACAGGACTTACAGCACATCTCACACACAACCTATTGTACAAGACTTACAATACATCTCTCACACACAACCTATTGTACAGGACTTGCAGCACATCTCACACACAACCTATTGTACAGGACTTACAGCACATCTCACACACAACCTATTGTACAGGACTTACAGCACATCTCACACATACAGTCTATTGTACAGGACTTACAGCACATCTCACACACAACCTATTGTACAAGACTTACAATACATCTCTCACACACAACCTATTGTACAGGACTTGCAGCACATCTCACACACACACAGACTATTTTATAAGACTTATAGCACATTTCACACACAACCTATTGTACAGAAATTACACCACATCTCACACATACAGTCTATTGTACAAGACTTGCAGCACATCTCACTCACAACCTATTGTACAGGACTTACAGCACATCTCACACATACAGTCTATTGTACAAGACTTAGAGCACATCTCACACACACAACCTTTTGTACTAGACTTGCAGCACATCTCACACACACAGTCTATTGTATAAAACTAACAGTACATCTCACACACAACGTACTGTACAGGACTTACAGCACATACCACACATACATTCTATTGTACAGGACTTAGAGCACATCTCACACACACAACCTATTGTACAAGACTTGCGGCATATCACACATAACACACTATAGTACTACATCTGCAGTACATTTTACACACACAGCCTATTGTCCAAGACATGCACCACGTCTCACACACAGTCTATGGTACAGGACAGGCACCACATCTCACACACAGCCTATTGTACAAGACTTACAGTACATCTCACTCACAACCTATTGTACAAGACTTGCAGCACATCTCACACACATAGTCTATTGTATAAGACTTACAGTACATCTCACACACAACCTATTGTACAGGAAAGAGATGTGATCTTTGAAAGAACTGGGCAATGGGAGTTCATTACTGGATTCAGTTTCTTAGACGTACTCCATTGCAAATTGAATGACTGTCAAAGAAAACTAAACAAATAAAGAAAACCATAATATAAGCAGAGTATGCTTTAGTCAGCAAGATACATACACAACAAGAAATTCCAAAATTAATCGGGTCAAATAGAAACAAGGAACAAACAGATAATAAATGAAAATAATAACAAATAAAATAAAAATCAAGTAACATGCAACACAACGACGAGATGAAACAAAAAACACAGCAAATATCAGACACGAACAGAAAAATAACATTAAGACACAACAAATAGACGAGACAAAACGCAACAGATAACAGACATGTACAGAAAAGACAAACGACACAACGAAGAGACGAAACAAGACACAGTAGTTTTCCAGACAGACAGTGTTACGACATTTCGGGAACTGGAACCTGTTCCCATCATCAGGTTCCTAAACCCTGTGTGTCTGCTGCAATACCTTGTGCTTCAAGGTCGGTTGGTTTTCGTAAAGGTATTTTTTTATTTTTATTTTTTTAATTTTAGGGTTGCAAAAATTTGCCGGGGTGAAATTTTTTTATTTACTGTCAACAATTCTAGGAGCATACTTGGACTCCAGTTTTTCCAACTGCCAATAATATTGCACGCACATGAGCTAAATGTTCTTCAAATGCTAAAATTAAGTCTTCTGCTTCAAAAAAATTAATATTTACGGATATTGGCTCAATCAAAGTGTACTTATGTGCCTTTAAGGGCATAGCCTAACTATTCGCTAGAGGCTCAGAAATGACGGAGACATAAGGTCGATTTCGATATACGCATCAAATGCCGCGTTGTTTCAACGAGCCAAGTGCTGGACTAGCGTGCAAGGTTCCCGCCGAACCGTTTTTACTATGGGACATCAAGCGGTGACCATATAATTGTATTGGTAGAAAGTCTGTAGCAAAGTTCAATGCACATCGCGTTCTTAGTTTCACATACATCCGGTTAGTACATTTTGAAGTACGGAAGTCTGAAAAAGCCGTTTTTAACCATGTTGGGGGGCTTAGAAACAGTGTTTTAATGAGCATGGCAACTTAACAATGAGGATTCGACCTTGTTTGAAGAGTGTTTTCTTTTCGTACGTTGGCACAATGGGCACACGTGGAATAATTTCTTAGAAAAAACATATTTACGAACACACTGTGACACATTCGAAGCAAAAGGTAGGCGGCCGACTTTTGACGAACTGCCAATTTCTTGCAACATTACTCCGACTTCTTCGCCACCATTTGCACTGGTATCAATTACAAGCTGGCGGACTTTTTTCATTTTGCCTCTTAGGCTCATAAGGCTCAGCAGGTTTGTTTACTTGGCAGGGATGTATCTAAGGGGGGGGGGGGCAACCTGCCCCGGGTGCCGGGTTAGAGTGGGTGCTGGTGGTGCCGAACGTTTATACTTGGGAATGAAATGTATAGGAACGTAAAAAAAAGATACAACATCTAGCAATATTTAGACTTTTACCCGCTTTGTAGTTTTACTAACTTTGAACACCATATAATGTAATAAATACAGTATGTAGGCCTATAATTAGAATGCATACTTCAAACACTGCTAATGGTAGCTAGTGAATACAGGTTTTACGTATTTTACTGAAATTTAATACTGTTATTTATGCAAGCGCAAAATGTGTGTAAGATGCGTTTATTACTGTTGGTTTGATTGGACTGATGTAAAAAGGGGGGAAAGGAGGGGGGGGGGGTCAAATCACAATTCTTGTGCCGGGCAAAGGAGAGCCTTACATGTGTCCCTGTTACTTGGTAGATAAGATGAATGTGTTTACTTATATTTCATATTATTGAAGAATCTAAACAGCTGCAAGTAAAAATATGAACGCATGCATAGCATTTAGTGCAGTCTATTTTGCACTGGCAGCTATCTTTCACTTTCGCACCTCGTATAAATTTTTTACTTCTGCTGATGAAACAACTTTCCAGAAGTCGTCGCTTCTTATAACACTGGACTCCTGCAGTTCCAAGCTGTTCTTGTGACATTTCCGTAAGTTAGTTAGTTTGATTCTCCTTTGAGAATTAAATCTGTCTGTCAAAAAATGTGTCTCTAATAAAACACATTAAATCACGTATCAATTTGTCGACTTGTTTCACTTTTGTACCATGTGAAGTATATACACTTAAGGTGTATGGAAAGTTAAGGCGTCGTGCTACCAATATGAATATTCAATCGTCGATAAAATCTAAACTATTCATCTTATTTAAATGAAAATTTTTTCTGAGTAGATATCTTATTAGTGAACGTCTATTTGCATAGCCCTGGGTGCGGGCAGTAGTATGCATTGCTTTCGAGTAAAAAATTTTGAAAAATAAGGGATTGAAACAAGAAAATCCACACAAATGGAAAACAGTAATTTTTATCATTTTCAATACGATAATATCTAAGACTCCATAATAACAGAAATCCAAAAATATTTCCGTATAAATTTAAATATATTTTTAACATCTGTAAACAACTCGCACAGAGGTTTTCAGAGAGTAAAATTATTTTAAAATTTAAAGGTGGATGTTTTTGAAATTTAGTTATTACAGAGTCCTGGATATTATCGTACTAATAGTTATAAAAATTATAGTTTTCCTCCAATGTGTGTTGAGCTATAACAAACACTACATATTTTCTCATATTCAGACAGTGACTTTTACACTAGCCGGGCAGAAACCGTTTCATTTTGCAGCTGCCTTGAACTGTCACGTGTCTTTGCCCCGAATCTTTCATTGTGTAATGACCCAATCGGCTACATTGATAAGAGTACAGTTTGGTTCCATCGCTCCTTAGTTTTGCCTCCGTTTTCCTCATGAATGAGGAATCAGATTTTTTCTCCGTTTCTTTTTCTAAGACAAAAAACTCAAATTTCTCCGTTTCTTTTTCTAAGACAAAAAACTCAGAAACATTTCAAATCAATTGTTTCATGTTAAACAACGTCACGTACTGTACGAAGATGATCTATTATCTCCGACTTTGTCGGTAAAGAAAAGTAGAACATACCACAGTTGTTGACTGTATCTTCACGTATTTTTTGAGTACTGGTGTCCGAGTGGTCATTTCTTTCGGGCCTTTTAAGTGATTTTTATTAAGAAAAAATGTATCATACATACTGCACTACCCTTGCTAGGACTGCTTCTTTCCTGTGACAATCTTCTTTGGAAGGATGACATTTTTTAATACACCTTAGCAGACTGTTTTTAAGCTCGTAACTTCGTAACACTTAGTACATACATACATAATTAATAAAAACAATTGCCGCGTTCTGTCACAAACTCTTCTCTTGCAGAACAATGGGAAAGCCATGTGTAAAACACTAATAACGATTGTAAGTAACAGACACACTAAGATCAATAGATACCACCAAATAATTTGTTTAATGTTGTACGACAGGCCCAAGTGTTTATTCTCGTCAAACTGATTATAAACATATGCAAATACTTGGCTCGCGCGCGAGGACGGCGAAAGCGAAGGGGAAGGTAGGGGAAGTAGTGGTTGAACTATGGAGGGGTATGGAATTACGGCTCCCTGGCTGAGTAGGGTGGGGAGAGGAAGGCTTTGCCAGGTGGCGCATGTGCAGACTCAAGTTGGCTCGTTGTGCCTTCCTCCCTTTAGACACTTGTTTCGTACACAATTCATCAAACATCGAGGGATTGTTTTAACGTTAAGTTATATATAACTGCGCAATGAATAAATACATCTGCTTTTTCCTTCTTTCTTGGGTGAATAATTTACAAGGGCATTGTGCTAGTAAGGAATGGTTACTTTATTTTTCCACTAAACGCTAAGCAAATGGGGCTATTTGCTCGCGAGAAGGCACTCGGCAGCTCAGTTTTCTAATTTTTTTTTTAGGACAAGGGTCGGTCATATCTATTGTTTAACTGTGTTCTTTTGATCGTAAGACGTCTGCCTATTGATATAAATTTATATTTCAACTATCACTTGCTTTATTTTACCGTTAAATGCTACGGAAGTTGGGCTATTCGCTCGAGAGAAGACACTCGGAATTTCGATTTTCTCATTTTTTGGGGACAAGGGTCGTCAGTCATATCGTCCACTCAACAGTGTGATGTCTGGCTACTGATATAAATTTATGTATACATTATTAGGTTAATTTTTTTTTCCTGAAAAACGCTACCAGAAGTCGGGGCCCGACTAGAGGCACTTTGCAGAAAAATGCAATTTTAAAATTTTCTGTAGGCCTAGGGGTCGGGGAGGGGGGTGAAGCAAAATAAGCCACTATTGAATATTTACGAAGGTAGCGATTTTACGAATGCGATGTAAGGAACCGTGAGTATTCGTAAAATCGGGGTCTAGTGTAAGTAACTGGATTTTCATTTAAGCAACCATTGAAAGTTGGCATTCCTTCAGACCAGTTCTTTGCTGGATGATACAGCAATGTGGCTGGTGGGTTGGCATGAGTAGCAAAATTCGTGTAAAGTGAAGGTGGTAGAGTATGAACTAGAGCAGAAGAGGTTGAAGCGTACATAGTACCTTCTTGAACTGAGGTCTCGTGTGCATCTCCGACTCCGCGAGCAGACGGCATGGCGTTAGACGTTGTGGCCTTGAAATACTCAGCAACAGAAGCGGTTACACAATCCGATATGTTTTTGTTTATTTTGTGCTTGAAATCTGCCATGTGCTGATCATTCTCGGTAGTGTTAGTGTGTTGTTCATTACTGGTGTACACGGCTGTGTTGTTTTCTACCTGTGATACACATGTTTCTACGTTTGTTAGTTGTGTACCAAATGTAGCTTGTGTGTGTTCAATATCTGAAGCCAACTTCAGTGAAGTACTGCGGTGAAGTTAGCTTCGAGGCCCAGCTCCACTTCGTGGTAACCTGGGGATATCTGGTGACATTAAACCTCGCCAAAAAGTAACTAGATGACAGCGGCGCGCAAGAACCGCCCAACTCAAAACGAGTTGTGCAAGCTAGCCTCTGGATGTGCGTGAGTTTCTCTGCGAGTGTGGGTGTGTGGGATTGTGCTTCTGGGTGTGCTGGCGTGTTTCTGGGTGTGCAAGTGAGTTTCTGGGTGTGCATGCATGTTTCTGGGTGTGTGCATGTTTCTGGTGTGCATGTTTCTGGGTGTGTGCATGTTTCTGGGTGTGCTGGCGTGTTTCTGGGTGTGCTGGCGTGTTTCTGGGTGTGCGGTTGTGTTTCTGGGTGTGCGGGCATGTTTCTGGGTGTGCGGGCATGTTTCTGGGTGTGTGGGCGTGTTTCTGGGTGTGTGGGTGTGTTTCTGAGTGTGCAGGTGTGTTTTTGGGTGTACTGTCATGTTTCTGGGTGTGCTGTCGTGTTTACAGGGGTGCAGGCGTGTTTCTGGATGTGTGGGCATGTTTCTGGGTATGGAGGAGTGTTTCTGAGTGTGCGCATGTTTCTTGGTGTGCAGGCGTGTTCCTGGGAGTGTGGGCATGTTTCTGGATGTGTGGGCATGTTTCTGAGTGTGCGGGCGTGTTTCTGGGTTAACGCGTACCTCGGGTGAGATCGGGATAGCGAACTATGCTGTTGATGTGGAGAAGGGCACCAGCAATACTCCCCAGGTACTGCACTTCGAGACTCATAGGCCTCAGGGTGTGCTTTGTTCGGTGTGTTCGGTATCCCACCCGAAGTGTTGATGTGAGTGATTGAGAGGTGAAAGCACGTGAATGGATTAACACATATGACACTGACTA
The DNA here is from genome assembly GCA_003012365.1 of Medauroidea extradentata. NCBI lineage: Eukaryota > Metazoa > Arthropoda > Insecta > Phasmatodea > Phasmatidae > Medauroidea > Medauroidea extradentata. The sequence goes on along the minus strand of PNEQ01023950.1, from coordinate 22,964 downwards.
TACAGGGACTACACACTTACTGTACGCCTGATAACTTACGATGATTACACTGGCAATATTAGGTGTCTAGAAATGAGGTAAACAGTATTTCACTTACAGATGATTTATTACGCTTATGTTACACAGTGCCAACATAAGGTCTGGATTATACACGCAGCGAGGTAAACGTAGTGATGCATCCCTTGCAGTAACAATAATCCTAAAGCAAACGACTGCGCATGTGATAGTTAACTTTGCGAAGTGACTACGACCGGCCGGTGTATCGTACGTGGTTGGTGAGTGATCAGTGTGGAGCTGGTGTACGAAAGGTGTGTCTACGACACCAGAACCTCCTTAGGCAGCGAGGGGCTGGCGGCCACTATGATACAGAAGTCCCTAACCACGTGGCGGTGGTGATGCCGACACAGTGTTTAAGTTAAAAATACCAAAAATGGTCACAATTATTAGGTTAAGCGGATGCGCAATGCAATGGGGAATATCTGGTAACGTGTGCTAAGCAAAGGTGAACCGATATACTAACGAGACTATGGGAAACTAACACTCAGTGAAACAAAAGATGATGAGCACACGGACAGGCGTCTTACCTCTCCAGAAGACGATGACGAACTGCCACGAGGAAGGCAGCCGCTAGGGGCTCCTTGCCTCGCTACAGGGTTTACACACTTCCGGTACCTCGTGCGTGTGAAATATTAATATTTTATGAAAATGGCACACACAAAATTACATAATAAATGGCGTTACATATTTTGCTGATATTGAATTATGTATTTCTAAATGTCTGCTGAAAACACAAAAGTAAACATAGCGAACGTGGTAACCCTTGATGGCCTTCGGCACACACTTTACACTGCTGTTTGATACACAATACACTTTGCACTGAATGATTTGGCATGCAAACACACTGTGGGGTTGTAGGACGATTATGGGAGAGTCTGAGAATACGTTTGGGTGGATGGAAAAGGACACACTCGCACCGTTATGGGCTTAACCCATACGCTGGCCCTGCGGCCGGTATCAGGGTGTGCTGGCATGTTTCTGAGTGTGCGGGCGTGTTTCTGGGTGTGTGGACGTGTTTATGGGTGTGCAGGCATGTTTATGGGTGTGCAGGCATTTTTATGGGTGTGCAGGCATTTTTATGGGTGTGCAGGCATTTTTCTGGGTGTGCTGGCATTTTTCTGGGTGTGCGGGCATGTTTCTGAGTGTGCAGGTGTGTTTCTGGGTGTGCTGGCATCATTCTGAACAATATATTCAACTTACATGTGAGATTATCAGAACAAGTGCGACAAGCTATCAGTTTTATTCTACAACACCCCAAACATGCCACCTTCGCACACTCGTGGTGGTCGCAAGCCACATGTTTAGAGCCTCGTATAAACTAAAAACAAATTTGTAGGTAATAACAACATCCATAATCTTAATAACAATATATTCAACTTACATATGACACATCAGAACAAGTGCGACAGGCTATCAGTTTTATTCTACAAGACCCCAAACATGCCACCTTCGCACACTCGCGGCAGTCGCGAGCCACAAGTTTAGCGCCTCGTATAAACTAAAAACGAATTTGTGGGTAATAACGGCATACATCAACTCAATAACATTATATTCAACTTACATATGGCATACCAGAACAAGTGCAACAGGCTATCAGTTTTCTTATACAACACCCTGAACATGCCACCTTGGCACACTAGTGGCAGTCGCGAGCCACAAGTTTAGAGCCCCGTATAAACTAAAAACGAATTTGTAGGTAATAACGTATACATCTTCTTAATAACAATATATTCAACTTACATATGACATATCAGAACAAGTGCGACAGGCTATCAGTTTTATTCTACAACACCCCGAACATGACACCGTCGCACACTCACGGCACTCGCAAGCCAGAAGTTTAGAGCCTCGTACAAACTAAAAATTAATTTGTAGGTAATAACAGCATACATCATCTTAATAACATTATATTGAACTTACATATGACATATCAGAACAAGTGCGATGCCTACACAATAAATCTTATGTTGACTTAACCCCGGATTGGTGTATTTTTATAAACACCAAATAGCGTATACCATAAAACTCGGACTTTAATTCCAGAATATTCGGAGTTGACTTAATTCCGACTGACATATTTCCGTGTCTTGAGAAAGCGCCAGTACTGAAACATACCCGGAATAGAGTCAACAAAAGTTGACCTTATTCCGGTTGACGTAATTCCGGTGACTTTCAAAACATATAGCAACATGGAAAATCCAAATTGAGTCAATTTCGAGTTGACTTGGTTCCGTTTCACATTTTGGGGGAAAATAAGAATCCGGAATTGAGTCAACTTCGGTTGACTTAATTCCGGTAGAGTTTTCATGTTAGAAACGAGAGGGCCAAAAATCCGGAAATGTGTCAATTTCTGGTTGACTTAATTCCAGTCCTCTTCATGGTTTCCAAGAGAGGTTGTTGAAAATCCGGAATTGAGTCAATTCCGGTTGACATAATTCCAGTAAGATTTATGTGCTGAAAGCTACGTAGTTAAAATTCGGAATTGAATTAATTCCGGGTTAACTTAATTCCAGTACAAATTTCGGTTTAGAAACTGTACACTTTATAACCCGGAATAGAGCCAACTCGAAGTTGACTTAATTCTGTTTGGGGTTTCACGTTAAAAGCACAAATTCGGAGTTGAATCAATTCTGGGTTGACCTAATTCCGGCCTGTATACAAGAAAAAGCGCAATTGAGTCAATTCCGAGTTGACTTAATTCCACGACCCCGTATACACAATGTCAAGACCTCCTTCTCTCAGACCATGTACTTGAGTCACAATGTTTAGCATTTCTCGATGGTTCTATTTGTGTCATTAATTAAGCATAAATATTTATTAATGTAGTTTTTTGGTTTTGAAATTTTACACTGATGTAGTATAATTAAGTTTTATACATTGTGCTGTAATCATGATACTAAAACTATGGAAAGCATTAATTTTGAGACTTAAAAATTTAATGTTAAGTTTAACGACTGGGGAATTTGGGAAACAGCATACTGTCCTACAGGTGTAATCTCTTTGTGCAACCCTGGATGATTTGCTCGGACAAGACAATAGCTAGCCCTGTCCTCACCCCTGGCAAGCATTCCTCAGCTGCTGTGAGCAAAAAGCCGTTACCATCCTCGCTCGGACTTTCTTCCTCGTCGCGAAGGTCAAACACAACCCTCCTGGTAAATACACTTACTGCCCCGCCGAAAGCTAATATGATTTGAAAATATGTATCACAGCAGGCCAACTTTCCGTACTGTCTGACCCAGGCTGACGTGAAGGAACAAACGTGACAACATGAGCGTTTGCTAGCCACTGTACTTTCAACTGTTTGGCACATCTGTGCTTATGAAACGAATACTTGTAACAAGCGTAACATTTTTAATGTATTTTGTTTCATTACAAATTATTATTAAATACACATGTGACCTTTAATCATATACTGAAATAATATTATGCCTAAATACAGGACGGAACATGACACTGTTGCAACAGTGTTTTATTCAGTGAGATGTAGAAATATCATTAACAACCAAATGATCAGAGATTGAAAATATTTGTAGGAAGATAATAGTACAGTGAACACTCGATAACTCGAACTAAAAGGGGGAAGAAGCTGTCTGAGTTACGATTTGTCCGTGTTATCGAGGGGTGTCCTGGGAGGTGGGGTAATCAGTCATTAATCACAAGAAACGTGAAGAAATTAGTACGCTATCATTTCTACAAGCAAAAGAGGCTGAAATAAATACTGTTTTGTACGTAACTATCGTATCAAGTTACGGGAAGGCCACCATGAAGTGGGAAAATTAACACTAACGTAAGAGAACTATGAAAGAATGACAAACAATGTGGGCAGTCAGATCTTTATTTATTTTTTTATGCTGCTACTTCTGGCTGATCGTTTTTTTTATCTCTGTGCTAGAAGCTGGCACCAAGGCACCCTTCTATCACGTAAAAGTTTTCGTCACGCTGGCGACAGCCAATATGAGTGCACGTGTGAGAAAGATAAGAAATGATCGTTGGAGATAAGCTAAGGAGGTTGCCAGCGGAAGTAGTCAAGGTTAACTGGTATAGTCTCATGCAATACAAACGCCGCACGTGACCACACGCATCTCACAAGATGTTTACATCGAAAAATACCTTACGTCCGTATGTCACAGCGTAGGGGCAGCAGCCAGCTGCTAGCCTGATAGTTACTCTACCCTCCTACAAAGTTACAAAAATAATTTTCTTCGTATTCACGAATAAAAACGGTACTGTAATTAACAATCCTTCTGAGTCACTGTAAATATGTGAACACATTTTAACACTACTAATTTTGAAATTTAATTTTATGTATGTAAATTGCATCATAGAACACATAATTTACAGCTTTATTCTTACACAAATTGTCATATTAAAAAGCAATAAAATTTTAATCATGTTCTACAGAGTTACCATATTTACTCGCGTAATCACCGCATATTTATGACCAAATTTTAGGCCCCAAAAATGGGATGCGGCCATTATAAGGAGTTTTCAAAAAAATTACCTTCTACATTTTTTTGGTGTAGAATATAACAAATGTACATTTTTTTCTATATTTACTCGTTCATAACGTGACCATTTCTTCTAAAATAAAGAGAAAGATTTTGTCTGTGTATAGTAAACATGGAAAAATTAAGACTACAAAATCTTGTTAATCCATTCACGTGCGTCACTCAATGAAAATCGTTTAAAATTATCCCGCATAAGACGTTTACATTTTATGGTCCATTACATGTATACTATTATCCTCCTGCGTTGCATCTTTACTAGCGCATCGCGTGCCTCGCTAGCAACATTTTACTACACGGAACTTGCCAGATATTTACTGTGGGATTATTAAAGGCTACGTAGCGATGGACGACTACGTTATAAAGTTTAATACTGTTCTAAAATATAATGTGATGAATTTAAATCCAGCAGAAACGATTTTTTATGTCTTTTAACCAAGAAATAATTAATTAAAAATTATTATTATTTTTTAAATTCTGTCCGAGTTATCCGAAGTCCGGGACATCGAGGTCCGAGTTATCGAGGGTTCACTGTATTTATATTGTGCCCAAGTCATAGAAACAGTTACACTTTAAAACATTACAAATATTAATATAATTTTCAATGCACATTGTGTCTATATCCACAACACATAATTAACGTCTGTCTTGTTTCAGATTTATTCAGTGTATCAGTAATAATAATAATAAGAAGAAGAATACATGTTCTCAACAAAGAGTAATTACATTTGCTGGATGAAAATTTTAATAACTACAACAAACTCACTAATATAAGTTTCAAAACAAAAACATGGACTCACAAATTATAAGTTTATGAACTGATTAGAAAGATTCTCCGAACACCCTTCGAGTCAGCAATTACAACATTTCTTAATGACGAGAAATTACATTAACAATTTGAAACTAATTTTCAAGACAATTTCTTTACGGTCGTAATAACAGTATTGGAGACAAACAGTATATTATGAAGAACATGACAAGATGAACTGAAATCTGTTTACACACACTGCAATTGAACACCATAACTAATATTTTTCTTTTTCTTCCGACTAATCATTTTGAGCATTCAAGTCAAGCAATAACATTTCTTAATGACAAGAAATCACAAGTACAAATTAAAGCTGTTTACCAAAAAAATTCCCATTGAAGACGTAATTTTGTTCTTAGGAGAAGCAGGTACAGTGAAAATATTACATAACATCAAATAAAGTGTATGTATGAACAGTCACCTGTAAAAATAATTTAGTGTTGAATAAAAAAACATTCTAAACTAAAATATCCTGTACATTGGTGATTAAAGTAAGCACCCTAATGCTGAAGCTAAACAAACACATTGTGATGTAAAGTTGGCCTATATGATTTGTTTTGCTGTTAGTGAAATTATATATTTAATATATAAAATTCTCGTGTCACAGTGTTTGTTTCCACACTCCTCCGAAACGACTTAACCGATTTCAATGAAATTTTGTATATACATTTGGTAGGTCTGTGAATAGGTTTTTATCTATTTTTTACACTCCTAAGTGCTATTATTTAGTAAATATTTTTAATTTAATAATTTTAGAACCCGGTTGGCAACAGTGTCAGTGATGATTGATCAGTTATCCCTACGAGCTGATACCAGTCTATCCCCACCAGGTGTCGCTGCTCTATTATTATTATTATTATTATGTATTATTATTTATTTCTTAATTTCTTTATTATTAGACCTCTTCCACTTGTATACCACATCCTTACACACTTACAATAAGATATTTATGTGACAAAACAACGTTTGTCAGGGCAGCTAGTGTATATGTATATACACATATACATATACATATATTTAATTCAGTGCAATAATACTCGTAAAATTCCACAGATCAGAGTACGCTAATAATAGACTAAGTAACTTACTGAACAATTATTTCAACTATTTATTCTTATAGATTTTGTTTACCATGGGCACAGTTAAGGTGATTACTGCCTTTACTTCTACTGAAGCCAGTATACTTGCTAGACATCCTTGGCACAAACATATTACGGTCACAGTTTTAACAGTTTTAAGCGATCAATCACATCAATAACAAACGAAATGCTTAAACTAAAACGTTATATAAAAGAACAAAATAGAAGATAACAGGAACTATATTAGCTATATTAACATAACGGATTACTACATAAATCACTTAAGCAGAAAAAAAAAACATTATGAACATTTTGGACATCCTAGACGTCCCTAATTTTACGGGATTTTCTGTATTCAAGATAAAAAAATTACTGTGTCCTGTATTGCCTTCACACATGACATCAAAAATACTGTATTTCCTGTTGTGCTACTAATTCCAAAAAAGTTATCAGTACTATTAGAGACAAATAGTTTCCGTGGCGAGCAAAATCAGCCACATTATACTAACTCAAGGTGTTCCCCTCCCAGCCCCGCCGTATGAGCCCTTCGCTGGACCTCGTGCTGTTTAATGTCACACGGCTGCTATCTTTGTGTCGATTAATAAATGCTTAGTTGCAGTCAACGTTAAATTTCATTATACCTATGCTACTTCTTTACATGTTTGTTAACCTTGGCTGGCACCTACTCCAAAAATAACAATAATAGTACATTACTGTCCTAATAAATTGATTGTGTGCTAAGTAGTATAAAAATGACTTAGTTATTTTTATATACTTTTCAGCGTTTTATTTTTTTAGAGTAGATTTTTTTAAGTCGGTATTATTCTTTATTAAAAATTGTTTATTTCTTGATATTTTAAGGAGTTCCGGCATAATGGTTCCGGTGCCTACTTCCACATTCGTGCTGTTGGAGTTACGTTGTGCCTTCGCAGTTCAAGACAGTTTAGAACGTCCTTAAGTATAGTTAGGAACCTACCAAGTCTTGGATTGTCATTAACCTACCAATATCTCAATTACTATACATTACCTACTCAATTTTGAGGAGTTTTGTAGTGTATCTTCGAAATACAAGGTCCAATGCCAATGAAATTAAAATAGGACCACCTTAAAATATCCCCTTTCCAACACAAACAATTCCAAATCGGTTAATAAATGACAGAGTTTTGAGGTAAAAAACATTTTTAAAAACCGAATTGATAACCTCTTTTTATTAAGGTTGTTAAAAACATTTAATCCCCCAGGGCACGAATTTAAAAAAAAATTTTTTTCAGGTATTTACATAAGTATCACCCTGAAGCGAAAATCATTCACAAAATGAGTAAATAAAAGCAAACTATAAGCATACGCCTTGTTACCAATGTGCTTCAGATTAACAACAAATGTAGTTTGCTGTAATTATTTTCTTACTTAAACTAACAAAGGTACAAACATTTATTTCAGTAAGTCTAAAAACTGTTAATTTGGATGATTGAGACTAGTATAATTTAAGTACAATTTCTAAATGAAGTAAGGAAATTGAGTAAGGGATATTTATATTGTTCGTTGATATATTACATAGTGTTTGGAAACTGACCCGAAATATTTCAGGAGGTGAAACTTTGTGTGGAAAATTTATTAAAAACTAGTGTAGTCCAACTCATAAGGGTAATATCCTGTAATTGCGTACAATTTGTCCACCGTTGTGTGATAATATGTCAATTTGATGCGGTCATCGTACCCAATGCCTGTTACTACACAAAAAAAAAAATAGGTCCCTGGTTGCAAATGTCCATGACCTAAGACTGCTACAGTATACATCCAAGCCCCACCATTCCCTTTATAAACGCCCACGAACATGTCGGGACCACTGTGATGGGTTACAAACTTTAAGTGAGGGGGTGAGGAGGGAAGGGACCAAACGTTCGCCTGCAAGCTTGTTCAATAGTTTACTATGCAATGTATTGGTTTAGTCTTATAAGTCATAATAATCCATATTAGTAAGTTTATTGATGTATTGTTAAATCAAACAACTGATGTATATGATACACGTGTTTCTTGCAAACCGGTCATGAACTGTGCTGTACTGGGTAAACCAAAACAAATAAATTATATTAATTTTGTGCCTTCCTTACTGATCAAATAACGAGTTACTTGCAAATTTAAAACTCGCTACCAACCGCGAAACAAATTTTGTCGGACTTATTTTATCGAGGCATTGAGAATACCAAACTGATATAACAGGTTTTTATCGGACTGGAATGTTGTATAGGGATAAGCTCGTCAACTATTGTGAATTCAGCAAAACTCTGGACTTGTAGCCAATATCGACACAGTGGCGTGAGTCTTTCCTTCACAGCAAGCTGGCAGGTAGATTATTGCCCGGCGAGGCCATGGTGGGGTCGCTTTCCATATTCCTCTGATGTAGACCTATTGTAACGACCTAAAGTGATCCATTGAAAAAAAATATATACATATATTTATCATGGAAACTACATGTACGATATTCGACATAAGTTTTCTTTTGATGTAATTACATTAACATTAAACATTTTTAACTGTGCAAATATTTTGTGAATTTGTACGAGCGTTAGTTCTCAAAAAATTTCGTATATTATTTATGCTGTGGTAGCTACTAAAAAGTTTGGCAAATTATGACTTTCATGACTTTTGAATGACGACTGATGGCTTTGCAAACATGTAAAATAAAAATAAATAAATAAAAAAAAACATTGTAGAAACAAAAACATAAGATAACAAAGGCTACAATGGTTGAAACACTATTTTAGTACATCATACAAAATATAGCAATATATCAGCAATTACTTATCCTTAACCTTAGCAGTAATACAACCATATTTCAGTTTTAATAAGTACGCTTATAAATGTAGAAATAAATAAAATGTTCACAACAATAGTTAGCCAAGTACCATAAGTATATAAAGGCAGGAAATTAAATACTGGTACTTAAAATTCATTACACATTAAAGAAAGTACATTTAGTAAAAGTAAAAATACGTTGTATAAATTAAAATATTACCTTGCAAAGTTAACAACGCTAGGTAAAGTACTATTACGTTAGTGCCCCAGTGCGGCCGAAACGTTTCTCTGCTGAGGGGAAGCATGGTCGTATTCAGAATTTGGCGCCTCTTACACTGTATCAGTCGCCCTTCGGAATTAAATTTTTGAGTAAATTTTTTTTTTCGCATTTAAATCCAAAACCTTATTTTATTATAATTTTAATGAATTCATTGATAAAATAATAACAAAAGTATGCTAAAAATAACTTCGGGGTTTTAATAGGTGTTTTATTTTCATTACATATGTAATATAAATAACGCAATAATTATTCCTGTTTAATAGAAGTACTGTGCGTATCTATATCTTATTTTGCAACGTTAATCAAATAATTGGAACTTAAACATGGAAAAAGGAGAAAATTCTTTTAACAAAATTTAACCAGTCTCTGAATAAGGTAAACAAATATATTGTATAGTACACTGACGACACACAACTGTAAGGCATAGGATTTTAAGAGATTTTCTAAAAATGATTAAAACACAGCACTGAACACGTGTCATAGAAAATAGTGGAGGAGTGGCACCTGGAGCCCAGGAAGGTGTTAATCACAAACTAATAAGCCAGCCTTTGCTTTGTGCAGGTGATAATACTTTAAATCAAACTTACTCTCACTACCTCACTACACTACATAAAGGGGCACCACAAAACCAAAGGAACTGTTTTTTTGTGACCTTTGTGGCATCGTATTTTGTAAAGTCTGTGGGGCCCCAGTTGGTAGTTTGGGGAGAGACAAATACCTCTCTTGCATCCACCCCTTCCTTTTTCCGGCGCATCTGTAGTGCTCTATAGTATAACAGCATGTCAAGAACGACTAGATCATAAATTTAGCAAATTAAGATAGTATTCGGTTAACATATGTGAGAAAGTGTAGGTTATAGAACTTTTATTAAATAATTACACCAAACGACTTCTAGATGTGTCGTGTAGTTGCATCCGGAAGTGTGGCTCGTGCAGGTGGCCATTTGGTAGATTTAAGAATAGCTTTTAAATCACAGGAACTTAAAACAGACTTAAGTTCCAATTTACGCCATATTTGTATGAAAATTTGTTTACTTATTTATTTCGCTTTTTTTTTTGCCTTCTCTTATACTTAACCAAATTTCAAGATAATATCAGAAGCACAAGGGTAACAATAAAAATTGATGTTTGTGGTGTCCCTTCATATCTCTTAATACCTTATGAAATACACTGTGAATTTTTTTTTTGTTTGGTATGTCAGTAGGTTTTAGTGGCATGCATAAAACTGTAAAGTACAAATTTTGATGTTTATGACACACTATGAAAAAACAATAAGAGATACACAAATTTCCTAAGAGGAAGATTTTGTCACAGTTTATGTCTAAAATAAGAAAAAAAAAATATCTGGTAGAAATATAAAAATACAAATAGGCAATGAAAATTGAGGCGAACCATGCCCTTAAATCTTCTATGCTCACTGTCTCGCTGCATGCTACCTGGTCAATGTGTAAGCAAGTGTATGGATGGACACATACGTACATGCTATATATGCGCGCACATGCACAAAAAGCGATAGAGAGAAATAGCTTTGTATTATATAAAAAATATTAACATTCATAGTTCTCTTTCTTTATTTCTTACTCATATCATTTAAATATACTTTCACCTAGAAAAAGTCATCCACTAGCATAAAAGTAATTCTAGTGGTGCCGTAGGCCTTTATCGTAAAGAAACGCAGCCAACTGGAAAATTTCATTTTCTGGCTCTGCCTTTAAACCTGCTATGTAATTTTGTAAACTGAATATCACTTGAATACAGTTATTTTTAGGGAGAAGCTACAAAGGGACAGCTAGTTAAAAAGTAAAAGTGAAATCATTCAAAGAAAACAAGAAGCTTCCCAACGTCTGGTTTAATTTACATTTATACTGCTGTTCTCACTGTACTTTTTAATACTGTTTAGTTATATCTTACAAGGATACATTTTACTCTACAATGTATAATGAATGTATTAATGTTACTTACAAACGAACATTACATCCTTTGTACAGTATTAAATTTGTACGTTGTAATAATTTTATAGATCCTATTAACGAGTCAGTACGACTCATTGCAACTTTCTTATTAAATAAATAAATAAATACAACAGTAAGTACTACTGTACATAAAACTGAAATTGTAAGATAAGATCCATCGAAACATCTTGTTAAGAATAAGAACGTTCTTAATGTTACATTTACACTTTTGTAAATAAAAAAAAAGATTTCAATAAAAAAATGAATTTGTTTCCATTGTCTTAGTTGAAGTTGGCAATAAAATCTGCAAGATTTTGATTCAGAACAGAAATTTATAAAAGTTACTTTGTCTTGTGTAGTACAAAGTCATATGGTTAAAAAGAGTATACATATAGTTTCTCTGACGAACACTAAATTACGTCTAGTATTCTAATTTATTTTTAATTAGGCCAAACCGAAGTCATGAATGCAAACATTGTGTTTTTAATAAGACCATACATAAGCGACTTTAACTTAAGGTGGCGTATGAATGAATGACTGTATTTAGCATGTTCAAGACATGTAAGTGCAGAAACGGTAAGGGCGATGTAACATACACATCACGCCTCTCCCTACCTTCTAAGCGCAAGTCACTGAAATATCATACGGACTTCTTAGCCTCTATGAGACATTTAGTGGTGACCCTATCATTTTAACACATACTATTAAAGTTAAAGGTATGTTTTATATTCATATACCATTTAAAAGATTCTATGCTAAGATTTTCGCAAAAAGGATGACGCATGCTAGCAGCGTATTGAGCTGTGAAGACGCCGCCTCATCCTGCCCGTTCCATATTCCCGCACCCATTGTTAATCCTTTCTACACTTATTACTCCCGCACACGTCAGTGCACTCTAACCTGACTCCAAATATGTAATATAAAGACTTACTTAACCCTTCCTTAGTTATCCTTCGTTCCCAAAAACCCCGGGCAAGGATAATATAACGTATTTTACCTACAAGACGCTTTGCCGTCTGTAGACACGCCACCCGCAGCACAGAGACCACAGAGAAGGGAAGAACCACCCACTCGCGCCAGAACCTTCTCTTCATTAGGCGAGCGGCCGGCCAATTACCACAGACCGACCCAAGAAGGGTATAAAAGAGGGAGCATGAGCCACCAAAGAGCAGTTCGTCTCCGAGCAGTGACCTGTTTGCTACTCTCTCTGAGCAGTACCACTGCTATCACTGAAAGGTTCAGCTGCGGTAGATTTCTCTACCCTCAACGTCACTGCAAGCTACAGCTCCAGGCCTGGAAGACCAGCGACCGCTGGATCCCTTCCAGGAGCACCCATCACGACCGTAAAAGCCTTCTACGCCAGTTGTCCAGCTTCGCCAACCAAGAGCCGCTTTCCGAGGAGTCGTGACCTGCATCAACGACTCTCCCCACGGAAACTAGTGCTCTTCGGTTCCTTCCTACACGCCCTTCAGGCTTTTTAGGCACAGGGTGTTTCAGTTTCCATTGTTGGCGTATGCCAATAAACAACGCAGCACATCATTCTTTTCTTTTCTTCACTCACCGTACCTTTCCATTGTTGACAAACCCATCCACCTGCCAGACACCTGGAACCCCTGCATGCCATAGGATCGCAACGGGAGTTTGAAATTGGGTCGTCTTAATCATTCTATGACTGGGAGGAGGCGTAAGCCACGCGCCTTCCAGATATTCTACATACGCCCTCTGGAGGTAGCACGAATACATTGTGCTCTTTCCAAGCGGTGTCGGGTCTTGTCTTGAGTGGGAGAGGTGAAAAGGCGTAGGGACGTGTTGAGGCGCACTTCTAGCGCTCCTCTACAAGTCCGCCTACCCAGCGCCAACAATAGTGCCACCGCCTTAAGGCTTTTCATGCCACGACAGGCGATCCTATGGGATACCAGTCTCCAACAATCAGCTAGCAGTATCATTCCGTCAGGCTATGCGTAAGAGGTCAGGTAGGAAGTTGAGGGCCCGACAGGAGTTTGTCAAGTTAGTACAGAAGGCACTGGAGGTTAGGGATCCTGAGACAGGGGTGTATTGGATCCAGAGGGTGGTCTCCGTCGCCGCTCGACGAGGCACACCACTCAACGGCCACGCCATTGTCCGGCTGGCATTACAGTCCCCTGGTGGTTCACCCTTCCTTAGTACACCCTCCTCCACACCTGTTTCCATCTCAACCCCATCCTCGCCTTGTGGACCCCCATCCGACGCAACTCCTAACCCAAGCACTTCCGTACTATCCTGTCCAGGGCATCAGCACCCCATTGTTGCCACTTCTTTCTTTCCACCTTCGGCTACACCTACTGTGGAAGAGCAACCTCCAGTGCAGCGCTAGTTTCCCTCGCTCTAATAGCCTTTACGAGGTGGGGAGAATCCGACGAGGAAGACGGCGGTCGACGCTTCGGGAGTGCATCCTGGGAGTGGAGCACGGCGCCACCTAGCCATCGCACCCTCGCCGACAGACTTCCCGCACCAAGAGGTTTCTGCTCACCCACGTGACCTTCATCACCAAGACCACCGCCGAAACCGCGTCAAGAGGTTTTGACGCCCACCAGCGGGGCTTAGTTTGGAAGTCGCCAAGCAGTCTCGTCAAGGATTGGCTACCTGTTGAGCCTAGACGTCGAACATCTGCAAGACGGCACTATAAAAGGACCAAGGGAAACCCCTGAGCACACAACTACCACTTGGAGAAGTGCAGATAAAATCTCCTGGCGCCCTACCATCCAAACACCTTACCGATGGTGATCATCACCATTTGCAACACACCCGGCTGCCCTGGAGAAGGGGAACGCCACATAGAATGTGTCCACTGCAGGTGCAGCTACCACTATATGTGCCTAGGTTGGGCAGAAGAAGACCGAGACACAGAAGGTTTTGAATACAGGTGCCGTGCCTGTCGCGAAAGACAAGAGAGATGCGCCCACACTGAATGTCTTGGCCAAGGCCATCACAGGGTCACCTGCTCCGCATGCCGACAAAGCTTCCACTACATATGCTAAGAATGGGCAGACCGTCCCAGAAACATGGGAGGGCTTTTCTTCCGTTGCCGCTCCTGCAGAGAGGGAGTTCGACAGGAATCCATCCCAGACACCGCGTCACAAGACAGAGGCTCACAGTCTGTCACCTAGCCCATGTTAACGGAATATGAAGGAAAACCCTACGAAGACCCACAACAATTCATTGCCGCCTGCGAGCAAGAGTTCAGGCGTACCAAGTTACCAACATCGGCGTGGCTGTCGAAAGCCAACCTACAACTAGAGGGCAAAGCCCAGAAATGGTGAAAGAAATATGGCGAATTCATTGTCATCTGGGACCAATTCTCCACCCGTCTCCAAGCACACTTCTCGGGCAAAACCGCAACGGGTCGGCTAACCAAAGAACTCTACACCCAGTACCAGAAACCAGGGGAAGAAGCAGAGTTATTTATCCGCAGAAAAGTAATACTACTTCAGCGTCTACAGCCAAACCACACCGAAGATGAAGCCGTAGAGATGATTGTTCTGAGACTACAGCCCGAAATTAAACTCCATCTCAGAAACCAGATGCCTAGTTCAATTGAAGAGTTAGTGCATCGTGCCAAGATCAGAGAGCAAGATGTGGCAGAAGAGAAACAAGTGAGGAGTGCCACCAGGGTATCCCACAAAGAGGCCGTACCAGCTAGGTTTGAGAGGAAGATAGGTGCACCACTGCCCCCACCTCCGCCCAGCAAACCATTATTACCAAAGTGCTGGCACTGTCCAGAGTTCCACTTTCACAAAGACAGCAAAGTCTACCAAGCTAAGTTTAGAAATGCTGGAGCCAGAAATACCAGGGACAACTTCAAGCCTGGAGACATCAAACCTCCGTTGGGAAACAAGGAAGCAGAAAACAACACAGTAAACAACATGCCACAAGGGGATACCCAAATCGCCACCTTAACGAATCCAACTACAGTTCGACAGCTTCCAAGGATAGCAGTATGTCTGGGAGACCGAGAACAAATGGCAGTTCTCGAAACTGCTGCCACCGCAAACTTCATCCGTACTTCGCTAGTACAAGGAAATATCACACCCCGAGTCAAACCACTACGAATGGCACAGGAAGGGACGGAACTTAAAGTGGCAGGGGAAGTTACCTTACCTGTCCAGATTGGAGACCAGAAACTGAACATTGCCTTCATTGCTGCTGACTGCCTGTTAGAAGAGGTAATCCTTGGACACCCATGGCTAGAGGAACAAGCTGTCATCATCAACTGTGGACAGGAACGAATCTACTGGGGAATCCAGCAACGACAATCGATTACCTGGAGACGCCCAACCCACACTACCTTGCCACAGCCAACCAACAGTCAAAAGCCAAATCACCAAGTCAGGCCAGCCCAAGTAAACGACCAGGCGAAGCACAGAGCATCAGGGTACCAAGAACCCACGAGACAGACAACAGGCAATAACGAAGATGTGGTACAAGCCATTACAGCCACTCGTGAACGGCAACAGTTCGCCAATGAACAACGTCAGGACCCCGACATAAACAAGAAGGTACAAGCCAACCCCCAACCCCAAACCTACAGAGACGAGGGAGGCCACATATGGGCACGAGACGAGAGTGGCGGACCTACATGGAAGCTTAGGGTGCCACCCACGTTACGAAGCAATCTATGTGCCTACTACCACGACCACCCACAAACAGGCCACCCAAGAACTGCGGAAACCCTGAGACAGATACGTGAGAGATTCGCCTGGAATGGCATATGCCGTGATGTTAAGGACTATGTCTCTCAGTGCCTACTATGTGCCACCACGAAGGCACATGAGAAAACGCAAGCTGCACCACACCCACGACGACCTACCACATTGTGGCACACGGTCGCCATAGATCTGATGGGGCCATATCCCACCTCACATCGCAGGAAGAGATACCTGCTGGTTGCCACTGATCTCTTCTCCAGATGGGTAGAAGCCTATCCTCTGCCAAATGCTGAAACAACCACCATCATACGTAAATTGGATGAAGAACTTTTCCCTAGATGGGGATACCCAAAAGCCATTCTAACCGACAATGGAGTCCAATTCAGAGGGGGAAAATGGGCCGCCGCCACACGCAGATGGGGCACTGAAACGTGGACCACCCCAGGATACCACCCACAGGGAAATCCGACAAAGCGCCGGAACCAAGAAATAAAGAAGGGCCTACGGGTAAGAATGCAACAGGATCACCAGAACTGGGACGCATACATTCCTGAAATCCTGTTCACCCTTCGCCACCGTCGTAACGATGCAACCGGAGCAACCCCAAGTGAGTTGCTATTCGGAAGAACCATCTCCCGCCCACGAGAATGGGAATGGGAAGAGAAACCCACAGACATCTCTACAGCAGAGGAAGTCCGCAAGAACGCCAATGAACGTAGAACAAGGGCAACTGACAGACAACAATGCTACCTGCAGAAGAAAATGCCCAGACGAAACTCCAGGCCAGCACAAGCCACAAAGAGTAGTTATGTATACACGCGCAGCCACCCACTCAGCAATAAAGCTGCCTACTTTCACGCAGGGTTTTACCCTAAGTGGGAAGGACCCCAAGAAGTAATTGAGCAGAGAGGTAACACTCTTTGGGTGCAAGATGATTGGGGAAAAATAACCAAAGTGAGCATCACTGACACCAAACCAGCCCCAGCTCCACCTAGCTCGAACCCAGTAAACCAAACTCCGTTCAGCGAACAAGTAAGCATGGAACCTCCTCCAAGCCGACAGCAGGCATAAGCTCCACCGTCCATGCCTACACCATCCCTCGGGAGGATGAGCAACCAGGTGACAGACGAGATCCAATGGCCAGACTCCACTCTGAACTTCAAGCCCCGGTACACGCAGGAAGCCGCCTGAACCTTCGCTGAGCAACATCCACCCTGCTCCCGGTCGGCCAGTCCAAATCAAGAGAACACCGCAGACTCGCCTACAGCACCGCACGCTCAGCCGCAGCAGCCGCTGCCCGCTCCAACGCAGATACCGCTGCCCATTCAGACGCAGCCACCCAGCAAATCACCCTCCTCTTCCCAGGCTGAGAGGAAATACGTTCCGCCGCCAAGACGTATCCAGCCGTGGAGAAGCTGCCGAGGACCACCAGGGCAACAAACTGCACGCTACCGAGAGACCTCGTAGCGTAAAACATCACCAGCCCAGCAGAGCAGCAGAGAGGACAGACACTGTGTGCAAAAGACCTAGAGTCTTTTGTACCCGCTCAGTGCACAGACACTGTTGCTGATGACGGACGCCGCAGCGTTCGCTGCACCGTCATCCAGCCCGCTGAGTGCATCCAAGCAAGTGCTATGCCAGTAAGTACCCAACCAGTGCAACGGGTCAGGTTAGCCTTGTTCTGGGTACCCTAGTGATCAGTTAGGTTTAGTCAGTGCTACGAACCCTTTTTTTTTAGTGTAAGTTGAAAGCTGAGTACCCCCATGCAGCATCCCCGTGGATGCCAGAAAGAAGACAGTGCTACGTCACCGCAACATCCTGCAAGTAAGTTGATAAGCAATAGAGATGTGTGATTTTTGTTTGTGGTTATGTATCTCATTTTACCGTAGCAACAATATGCTGGCAGCAGTTCAGTTAAGGAGCTCCAACGGGATTTGAACCCGACACTTACCCTTTGGCCACAGCAATAAATTGACATAGCTTAACAATTGCATTGGAATAGCAGACACCTCAGTAAAGTCAGTAATTTCTGAGCCAAGTAATTTACCTGTTTGTTTCATTGTATCTAGTATCTGCCCCAAGATACATCCCCTGTCATGCAACTAAGTCCAAGCCAGGTTAGGTATCACGATTTATTTCTCTGACAAGGAACCAGTAAGCAAGTGAGCAGTTCATGTAAGAAACCACTATGTTGTTGTTTTAGCAGGAGTTAAGTCATTTCAGTACTTGGTATCGTGTTGTCTTTTCTTGCCACAATATGCTGGCGGTAGTTCAGTTGAGTAGCATACCCTGGGAATTGGCCCAACACATCCCCTGATACCTTTGCTAATGACGAGAGCTAATCAACTAATGTAGGAGCAGACTACTCTATACCACTTGTCTTTAAGTGCCAGTAAAAATAAAAAACCCTGTATATACAATTCTGTCTTTCATGTAAAAAGGAAGATGTGTTTTGCCAAATTCAGCAACAATATGAGCTCACAAATATGGACTATGGACATGAGGAATACCTCTTAAAATGGGACGAATAGCTGCCAACGTAAATTGTAAATATCAGTGTGAAGTATGTTGTATTGTTAACCAGAGTCTAACAATGTTGTATTTTCAAGTTGCAGATTGATGTAACGAGTATATCACCCGATTTTGGTGCCTGCCAAATGTAAGTAAAGCCAACAACATGTAAAGTAACCACTATGTAAAAGAGCACTAGCAACCGCATATTTTCATTGAATCTTCTTCCCCAAGATAGCTAGCTTTGCATTGGAGAGTTCAATACGTCAATACAGGGCACCGCATGTGCACCTTAGGCTGAGGGTCATCTCCAAGAGCAAGAGGCTGGGAGAAGAGAGGACATCCACCTTGAGAGAGAGAGATGAGAGCTTTAAGAATCTACACTCGAAGAACATGGAGCAGAACAGTCCGGACGAGGCGTCAACTGTTCGAGCAGGGGGGAATTGACACATGCTAGCAGCATCTTGAGCTGTGAAGCCGCCGCCTCATCCTGCCCGTTCCATATTCCCGCACCCATTGTTAATCCTTTCTACTCTTATTACTCCCGCACACGTCAGTGCACTCTAACCTGACTCCAAATATGTAATATAAAGCCTACCTAACCCTTCCTTAGTTATCCTTCATTCCCAAAAACCCCGGGCAAGGATTATCTAACGCATTTTTCCTACAAGACGCTTTGCCGCCTGTAGACACGCCACCCGCAGCACCGAGACCACAGAGGAGGGAAGGACCACCCCCTCGTGCCCGAGCCGTCTCTTCATTAGGCGAGCGGCCGGCCAATCACCACAGACCGAACCAAGAAGGGTATAAAAGAGGGAGCATGAGCCACCAAAGAGCAGTTCATCTCCGAGTAGTGACCTGTTTGCTGCTCTCTCTGAGCAGTACCCCTGCTAACACTGAAAGGTTCAGCTGCGGTAGATTTCTCTACCCTCAACGACACTGCAAGCTACAGCTCCAGGCCCGGAAGACCAGCGAGCGCTGGATCCCTTCCAGAAGCGCTCACCACGACCGTGAAAGCCTTCTACGCCAGCTGTCCAGCTTCGTCAACCAAGAGCCGCTTTCCGAGGCGTCGTCACCTGCATCCACGACTCTCCCCACGGAAGCTAGTGCTCTTCGGTTCCTTCCTACACGCCCTTCAGGCTTTTTAGGCACAGGGTGTTTCAGTTTCCATTGTTGGCGTATGCCAACGAACAACGTAGCACATCATTCCTTTCTTTTCTTCACTCACTGTACCTTTCCACTGTTGACAAACCCATCCACCTGCCAGACACCTGGGACCCCTGCATCCCATAGGATCGCAACAGGAGTTTGAAATCGGGTCGTCTTAATCATTCTACGACTGGGAGGAGGCATAAGCCGCACGCCTTCCAGATTTTCTACGTACGCCCTCTGGAGGTAGCACGAATACATCGTGCTCTTTCCAAGCGGTGTCGGGTCTTGTCTTGACTGGGAGAGGTGAAAAGACGTAGGGACGTGTTGAGGCATACAGTACTTCTAGCGCTCCTCTACAAGTCCGCCTACCCAGCGCCAACAATAGTGCCGCCGCCTTATGGCTTTTCATGCCACGACAGGCGATCCTATGGGATACCAGTCTCCAACAATCAGCTAGCAGTATCATTCCGTCAGGCTATGCCTAAGAGGTCAAGTAGGAAGTTGAGGGCCCGACAGGAGTTTGTCAAGTTAGTACAGAAGGCACTGGAGGTTAGGGATCCTGAGACAGGGGTGTATTGGATCCAGAGGGAGGTCTCAGCCGCCGCTCGACGAGGCACACCACTCAACGGACACGCCATTGTCCGGCTGGCATTACAGTCCCCTGGTGGTTCAGCCTTCCTTAGTACCCCCTCCTCCACACCCGTTTCCATCTCAACCCCATCCTCGCCTTGTGGATCCCCATCCGACGCAACTCCTAACCCAGGCACTTCCGTGCTATCCTGTCCGGGGTATCAGCACCCCATTGTTGCCAATTCTTCCTTTCCACCCGGCTACACCTACTGTGGAAGAGCAGCCTCCAGTGCAGCGCTAGTTTCCCTCGCTATAATAGCCTTTACGAGGTGAGTAGAGTCAGACGAGGAAGACGGCGGTCGACGCTTCGGGAGTGCATCCTGGGAGTGGAGCACGCCGCCACCTAGCAATCGCGCCCTCGCCGACAGACTTCCCGCACCAAGAGTTTTCGGCTCACCCACGTGACCTTCACTACCAAGACCACCGCCGAAACCGCGTCAAGGACGAAAAAACACTAACTGCTACAATTTTTGGC
Organism: Medauroidea extradentata; assembly: GCA_003012365.1. Lineage (NCBI taxonomy): Eukaryota > Metazoa > Arthropoda > Insecta > Phasmatodea > Phasmatidae > Medauroidea > Medauroidea extradentata. Next base: position 2,035 of record PNEQ01023950.1, on the reverse strand, counting down.
CTCTATAAAATATGCCACAATGCGTAGAAGGGAACTTGTAAAGGGCATTCATGCGTTTAATGTACTTTGAATGTTATTCCTAAGCATATCTCGACTATGCGGGTTGAAATGTTTTTCGAATAATCTAATAACGATCGATGCTCTTCATGCCTCTCAGCAGCTTACCGCACACTTCAACTAAAGTGTTGCTGTGTGTTCTTAAAAACATTTTTTTTAAATGAAACTATTAGATGTTTTGATTGAGCTAACGTACGGAAAGAAAACACACTTCGGACCAAACACACTTCGGACCAAGACGGAATGTCGTTGTTTAGACATTATGTTCATTAAAACGCTGGTTCTAAGCCTTCCGCATAGCTAAAAACCGCATTTGCAAATAGCCTTTCTTAAAAATTTACTAACCGAATGTATGTGAAACTTGCCACAAAATGTGCATTCAACTTTACTATAGACTGTCAAGTAAAAAAATTATATTTTCGTAACTTAATGTCCCATAGTTTCAAATAAATCCGAGGGAACCTTGCCCTCTAGTTCAGCGCTTGCTTCGTTGTGGTGAAGCGGAATTTGATGGACGCTTCAAAGTCGCCCTTATATTTTCGTCACTTCTGAGCCTCTAATATTAAGGTAAACGGTGCTCGTGACTTGTTCTTCAGATGTAGCCATTATAGTTACTTTAGTTAATGTAATTTATAAATGTCGCAAGTGCATCAGTGTTGAAGCAGTTTAATTTATGTTTCAGGGACGTTATTGACCATACACAATTAGAATTGTCTTTATGTATTTGTAGGATCATGCACTTCCGATACATTTATTGAATATTGGATGTAATAAACTAGGCTATTCCCTAGTAACGTAAACCGAAGAATTAGAAGTATTTTCATTGTGGGCGAATTTTCTTTCGTAAAGATATCCCTAATCAACATGCACAACTTAAAATTCTAATCAAACCAGCCATAAACAATTCAAGCCTGAGAGGCTACGCTCAAGTTTTCAGTCATATATGTGTTGCAAGCTGAGGATTCTTTTTCAGACCATGGAGATTGTTTTAACGTTTGTCTTTTCAATCCTTTCTGTTAACAGCAAATAAACGTTTCCACATGTCCTGGAAAACACCAGTCGGCTTACAAAAATCATGCGACTGAAAACTCGAGCATAGGTCCCGCGGGGGCCTACGCTCGAGTTTTCAGTCGTGAGTTGGAAGCCAAGTGGTCATTTTCAGGACATGGAGATTGTTTTATCGTTCTGCAATTCATTATTTTAAGTTAAAATCATAAAAACCTTTCTCCATGCCCTAAAAAAACACCATTTGGCTTCTAAATCGCATGCGACTGAAAACTCGAGCATAGGCCCCACGGGCAGTCGACCAACTTAATCCATGCTGAAACGACGGGTCGTTACAATATTTAACAAACTATCAACAGATTTATTTCGAGTGGAAAGGTGGACTATTTTGTTATATTTTAATGTTAGTAAATACCATTCTAAAGTATAACTAAGGCAATACTTTTTACCAACTAAAATTATGTATAGAACACATAATATTAAATGTATGGGTTTTTACACACCACATGTTAAATTGGTATCAGAATTTTCAATTCCTAAAAGTTTAAAGACTGTTTTAAATAAAGAGGACATGCAAACGATCTATTATTCTTTGTTTGAGACTTTCCTAGTATAGTATGTCCTAATGTTCTGCAGGAAATATTCTCACACAGAGAACACATTTTAGACATTATAAAATACTGGGAGAATTTTATGTATGTTAATAACACATAAGTCTATAGTTACAAAAAAATTCACAAAAAAGGCATTTTAACAAAGTACACCTCGGACTCCCATAACACGAGTAATGCGTTCCTTTAAATGCTCGCGCTATGCGAATCCGCGTTACGCGAGTTCCTACTATTCCCGTGGGAAGAATGTAATCTTAGTAGATGTTTTGAGAATTCCCACAAAACAAGCACAATGAATGGTGTAGATACATATCAGTTCTGTCAGACACGCAAAGAAAGGAAATAGAATACGTACTATTTAT
>PNEQ01023949.1:23049-38841 GCA_003012365.1 Medauroidea extradentata | reverse complement strand
AGGCACGAACAGGGACGTGCTGGAATGCGGGGACTCTGCAGGGCGTTTCTCGATCAACGTGGGTGGTAGTGTCGTGTGCAACAACACTAAAAAGGTGGTGATCCGCGACAGATTGAGGACGCTGCACATCCCCAATTAATAAACTAATGAATATTTAGCTGGTAGTATGGAGTAAAATGCTTTGTAAATTTATCAGTATATATGTTACATACAATTTTTAGGTTATAAACATCAATTAACCAGCTTTTTAGGCAAGTTGGATCCTGATGTATCCCTCTGCCGCTCGGCCGAGTAAGTCCGGGTGTTCGCCCAGGTCAGGCAGTCGTGATATGTCGGAGCTTGGACTCGGTCGCGGAAAGATGGCAGGCTAAGTTTTTTGTGGTTAGTTGGGGCGTCATGGCGGAAGGAGGAGGACGTGTTGGACGGGGCAGAGGGGTTGTGAAGCCTAGAGGGCGGATTCGGGAGTAAAGTGGGCGGTATTGCCTGCGATGCTTTGTTGTTCATCATGTTTTTTTGACTAGTTAGTCTATCTAAGTAGGTAAGTGCACTGAACAGATGCACAAGTGGATATTAAGTTTTGTTATTTTACTAGACAGTCGGGAATTGTAGCAATGTGTATTCTGTGTTTTTTTTTTGTTGCTGGTTGAGCAAACCCAGGCATATCACGTCTGCAGAAAGACCTGGACGAACACTCTAGACTACAAGTTAAGCACTGATATCACCCTTTAATGTTTACGTTTTGAAGCTGAAAAGGTTACTGGAATGAATTTAAGTGGTTAAGCAGTGAGTGTTCGATGTACAAGTGAACCATTAAAAAAAACAAAACTGAAACCCTTTTTCTTTTTTTTATATATGCCCACTTAAATTTTTCTCTCTACGCGGACACCGTTCAAAATACCTCAGGCTATCCGGGCATGTAAAACAAAAGGGAAGTACTTCTCATTTCTAAAGGACTTGTCAAAGTCATCGCTCGCCGAAATCAGCTGCAGCCGGTAATGGAAGGGAGCTGCAAGGAATAAACAGCACAACAACAGACGAGCAGAGAGAGAGAGTCCCCGTCACATTCTGCCGCCGCGAACAACAAGACATCATAACCTCCAACAGGAATAAATAGCAACGACACGAACGGAACGGGAGCGGACCCGTCACAATAGACTGGTTATGTAGATGCTCGTTCAGCCACCAGGTCATGATGCTCCCTGGCAATGAGGATAGATTTAGGTACGCACTTGTTACGCAGGTACGCGCTTGTTACACAACACAGCGTCACTCTCTTTGCCGCACTCTGTCACTTTTTCGGCCAGTTTTCAACGAATTTAGAAGAATTTGGTTTTGTTTTTTGACGGATGGTTCAAGATTATCCACAGAGAAATAAGTATATTTTTCGGCTAGTAAAACCATTTTTAATATATTTTATTATGTACAATTTTTATACTTTTTTTTTTTTTTTTTTTCAAAGTTATTAGTTTTTTTATGAATTTGTGTATAATTTTTTAAGGTTTCGATAGCTGTTTTAGTTATTTACAAGTTTGTTAAATCAGAGCTTTACAGTATGTTACATGGAACAGAGTTGAATTAAGTATTTATCTGTTGGGCTGTATTAAAGAAGTATGCTATTGTTAATCTTTTCAGAAAGTCTTTTGCTCTGAAATTTTTAGCGCTGTGGCTCAACTTCTAGTTGGTACCATATTTACTCACATATAGCAACATGTTTTTGAACAAGCTTTTTTTGTAAAAATTGGGGTACTGCGATATGAGATATTACCAACAAACAAAATTTGTCAGATTCCTTTTGGTGTTAGAGATAAAGTAAATGTACATCAATAAAGCATATTTCTTATAAATTTCAGGTACAGTAATACGTATATTAACTTTTTTCCCAAAAGTTTAGGTTTGTAAGAGTAGAGTGTGGGTATATGTGGGTCAAACTGCACTTAGGCTGTTTTTCACACTGACTAGAAAGTGGAGCCGTGCAAGTATTCTCTACAAGTACAAGCTAATAATTGCATAAGTTAGCATGAAACAATGAGCGTGAAATGGCTTAATAAATTCATGTAACGGGAATGATAACTATGTGGAATGTTGACGTGAGTTGAAGATGGGATGGTGGGTGTAGTGAAGTGAGTGGAAGGAAGGGGATGGGTGGTAGAGCCGGCAGTCAAGGTCACATTCCTCATGGAATTGCTACGTTACAGCTTTGCTGTGCACAAACTGTCCCGAGTGTGAGTTAGCGAAGTGAATACTGTAGGTATCGAGTAATTTTACATGTGTGTTGGTTGACAGTACATATTGAAATGAGTCGTAAAAGTCTGCGGTTGTCGACACTTGCAGGAAAATTGAAGATCAAGAATGAAGCGGAAGAAATGGGTAACCGTGCTACGGGAAGAAAGTATAATGTCGACAAATTGTGTGTGCGAGATTGGAGGAAAAATAAAGACAAACTACTAATGGCCAGTGATGAGAGATGTGCATTTCGTGTTGCAGAAGTAAAGTTTCCGGAAGTAGAGAAAAACTTCTCAGCTACATTCAGGACAGACGGCAATTTGGGTACGCTGTGAGCACAGAAATGTGTTCCCTAAAAGTGTTTCAAATTGCTCGTGAACTCGGCGTGGATGAAGGCTAAAGCAAGTAGGAACTGGATGCACAGGTTAATGGTAAGAAATGCTTTGTCAATGAGGCGCATACTGCTATCTCCCATACCGGCAACCTTCGAAGAAAATGTTATAGCATTTCATACGCATGTCTTGAAGTTGCGGAAGGAACACAAGTATTTGTTTTCACAAATTGGAAATGCTGACCAAACACGTATTCATCTTGAGAGGTCAGCAGATACAATTGTTGAAACAAAAGGCGTAAAAACTGTGCGTGTCGTAACTAGAGGTTGAGAAAAAATGTGATTTACTGTAATGTTAACAGTTCTGTTGGATGGGAAAAAGCTGCCTTCGTACATTTCAAAAGGAAACCTATTCCGAAAAAAGAAAAATTTCCTTGTTGTATTGTGAAAGCCCAAGAAAAGGGATGGTTGGACCATACAATGGTTGTGGACTGGGTCAGATGTGTGTGGGAACGGCGGCTCTGTGCTTTATTAAAATTATGAAGCATGCTTGATGTTAGAAAGCTTTCGTGGTCATCTTACGTAAGACACGAAGAATCGTCTGAAAGATGGCAGAACAGACCAGGTTGTAATACCTGGAGGATTTACTTAAGTTCTGCAGCCTCTTGATGTCTGCATTAATCGGCCGTTTAAAATGCACCTGAAGCGGCAATACTCAGAGTGGATGGCAAACAATAATCACGAGATGACACAGACTAGGAGAGTAAGACCAAGCTTGGATCTTGTGTGTCAGTGGATTCTCAATGCCTGGTTGGCTATCCTAGAAACATTGGTCGTAAAGTCCTTCAAAAAGTGCTGCATTTCAAGTGCGCTCGACGGCACAGATGACTGGAGCTCTGATGATGTGTGCTCTGACACAGGCTGCACTGATAACAGCAGCTTTCTTTGCAGCTGCTGTTATCAGTGCAGCCTGTGTCAGAGCACACATTATCAGAGCTCCAGTCATCTGTGCTGTCGAGTTTTTGTGTACCTACCGAATTGGTTGTAGACAAACTTGTTTACAGTTGGTTTATTTTTTTATTTTTATTTTGTGATAACGCGCATAACTTTTACTTGTTCAGTAAATAATCACAGTATAGGTGAGTAAGTTTCTGTTTGTTATCTAGAGCATACCATTTTCACATAAGGCACAGTTTTTATAAATTACAGTAAACCCCTGATCTAACGACATCAGATCTAACGACATAATTTCCAGGAACCATGGAAAAATTTAATAAATAAAAAAATTGATTAAAGTTAAGCAAAGTGAATTAGATTGCAGTAAAATGTTATTTAAAAATAATTATGCGTACATTAAACAATAACATAATGTAGTTATAAATTAGTAATATGCAGCTGTGAAACAAAAAAAACTGTTTAAAAATGCTAGAAACTTCGGCTGGAACATGGTTGAAGCGCACGCTGGGTTAGTAGGCTGCCCGCGCAACACTGACGTATGTGCTACGTGATGACTTATGCTGCCTTATCTTCTATTGCTCCCTCTCACTTTTCCACACTCCCTCCTGCCGACCTTCCCTCTCACACTCCTCCACGTGTCCTTATCTCAGCTATGCAGTTTGATATGTGACGTTGCATAGCAGTGGTAATTTACAACCTTTTTTGAGGAACCGTGAAAAATTCGGGTCGAACAATCAAAATTTAAGGAAAATCATCCGTGTTGCATTTTCCTTTGTGAGTACTGTGCTGTAAGAAATGCACTGCTAAACATAGATAACATCCCTCCTGACTGTCCACGCCAGCCAATAACCATTCACCCTCACCCCCATTTCCCTACGAACAAGCCAGATTGTGCTTGTGCGCGCGCAACTGCCTACTGTCTGATAGTCACGTGTAACTTGCATCTTGTATCGCCATACAAAGCAGAGCCATGTGTTTGTTTTTCCTCTTCCACTCTGTGATTTTCTCCCATGTTTCCGTGTCTTGTGGCAGGCCAAGGGGATGGAGGCTGAAGAGATGACACAGTTTTTTTCAGCCCTCATTACAGCACGGCAAAAAAAAAAAAAAGGACCAGCATTGCACTCAGTCCGTAAAAGACAAAAAAAATCCAGCGTTATCTCATATTTTTTTCTCTAGCTGCAGAATTGAGCTCGGCTTGATCTTGACAACTTCTGCTGTATTATTATTGATCACTCTTCACTTGGCTATGAAATAGCTGCCGCCTAAAAACGGCCTACGACGCAAACACAAAAGTCCCGTCGCTGTGTGTGGTATGTGGGCTGATAAGGTTTTTGTTTTATGCTCGCTCAACAGGGGAGAGATAAGAGTGACTGCAGACAGCGCGCAGAGCCATTCCTTCTCTATTCGCAGTACAGAGCATTAAACTGGTGCGTTGTGCATAGTTTCATGATTTTTCCAATAGGCCTACAACTTTTAGCTACGAGTAATTCAGTCGTTATTTTATACGTGACAGCACCTTGAAAAGTCAGTTTTTTGCCCTTTTGAGTGGCTCCAAATTCATGTTCATAATAGGCGTTTATTTTTAAAAAATACAGTCATTTTTAAAAATGTGGGTTCTTTAATAAACACTTTTATTAATATTGCTTAAATGCTTGTAATGATGTGCTGTAACAGTTCTTGCGCAGTAAAAAAAAGACTCGATGGCTGTACTGAAAGGTTTTAAAATTGTTGCTGTATACATTCACGTAAATAATAAGAGTTCTGTTGTAATCTGAATGTGCTTCGCGTGAAACAAGCAGGATGAATCACGCGTGCACAATGACCTGCCCGGAGGCAAGCCAAGGCCAGCGGCCCGGCCACTCCCTTCTCCCAAACCAGACCAAGCGCGCCCAGAGATTAGAGAAACATGAGAGCACCGCTCTGCCACACACGTCACGGTGGGGGATTGTGGGGTACCATTTTATTTGGAAGACACCTTTTCATCATACTAAAATATAATTTCAATTAAAACTTTTTTTAAGTCTGCAATTGTTCTACATACATTTTAGGAAAGAACACAATTTTTTTTAAATTTGGGTAGAGGGGGTCAAATTTAGTTACCTCAGGACTAACGGCATCAGCGATCTAATGACATAATTACCTGACAACGTGTGATGATGTTAGATCGAGGGTTTACTATATGTGCGTAGTAAAAATAGTTTTAATATTACAGTGGATTCTCTATCCACCATCTCTCATGGGACTGACAAAAAATTTCAATACATGAGGGATTTCAATGGATGTGGTCTTAAAATGCTGTAAAATAAATTAATCGGCCCCAGAATGTGTTCCATGGATGCCGGTATTTCAATCCATCAGGTTTCAATACACAGAGAATCCACTGTAATTGAACCATTTGCATGGCTGGGGCGAGAAGCATGTCTTATTGATTGTTCCTTGCAGAGCGTGTGATACGGAAGCAGGAGTGAGAGCAAATGCTGAACAGCTGGGCAAGGTCACGCTTACGCCTACAATCAGACTTCCTATCTGTTGCCCGCGACGTCACGTAGCACTCTCACCCGCCTTCTAGTTTTCTTTCTAAGCTTTATGTGAAAATACCAGGACTGAAATTAGTATACGTAGTACTTTTGTAATTCTTTAAGATTTGTGACTGTTTAAAAGGAAACAAACTCTCGATACAAAAAGATTTTTTTTCAATGCAAATTTGCTATAAAAACTTTTTTCCCCAGCATTTTACTCAAAAAACACGAGTGTGAGTCTTACATTGGGGCGAATGGTACCTGAGTATATGTGATAATGTAGCAAAAAATTGTGTGAAAATATAAAAATATAGCTATTGGATAAAGTAACCACTAGCAAGATTAGTGATTTGTGTAGAAGTTGTTGGTGTTTGTACACTTGCTGAACTACTAAGTCATGATTAACACAAGAAATAACAATTATTGACCTTATAGGAAAAATTATTTTTGGACACTTAAAAAGTAGTAAACAAAACTGAAATAACAGGTGCGTACTGTTGATCATAAAACAGCCAAATGAAACTAGTAATTATGTTAAAAATAGTAGTAAGTGCACACTTTTATACAGACAAGCTAACAACATCACTTGTATTATTTGTATGCTTGTAAATATCTTCATTATAACATGTGCAAAGTTACATTTGTACTGCCAAAAGCACGCCACCAGTTGTTTACGTGGCATATTCACAAAAAATATACTGTGCTTCTGTTTTCCGTTGCAAAAATGACAGATGGGGTCATTATACCTACTTGTTTTCTTAAATTCTTTTCTAAACCTTTCTAAACAACAGTTGTCCATTGTTGAATAATGCTGTTGTTGAGTGATATAATGCTAACTCGCTGTGTAGCAGTTCTGTGGTATGCAGGGTGATTGAATCATTGGTACAGTATAATGGGATTCTACTATACATATTTATATGAATTTTTAAATACAGTACAACCCATTTATAATGATCCTTTTTATTATGACCATCTCTCTATAAAAATCCTTTATTTAGGAACTGTGGAGTCTTAAAAAGAGGTTTTATTGTTGTGTAAAACCCATTCATTATAACTACTGCCCCTATAAATGACTGTATTCTTGGGCCCTGTGAGGGGTCCTTACGAAGAGGTTTTTCTGTAAACTAATTGGTAGGGGTGTGCGAAGCAGTGATTTTTTGCTTCAAAGCGAAGCCGAATATTTTTCCTTCAAAGTCGAATCAAAGTCAAATATTTTATTGTTTCTTGAATCTCACATAATGTTGCTGGTGCTATAGTGCCACTTCCACGATTCAAATGTGGCTCTGTATAGGTCTGGGGGTTTACTCTAAGTTTCTAAGCACAAAGTTTACGATCATGAAGTTTTGATTCTGATCATATTTGGGACGTTTGCAATTCTAAGTAAGAAATTGTGTCTCGAAAGCTTTCGATTGTCGTTTATCAGCGATCGAAATGTTTCGAGTGCTACTGTGCTGTCGAAATCTGTTTTGCTATTCATTTTGTGATGTTCATGCTTGCGTTTTAAATAATTTTATGGAATAAGTGCTTTCATAACCAAATGGAACGTGCATACAAAGAAACGTAAAACAGTCTGCAAGTAGTCCACTGCGAATAGCCTACGTACGTAGTTGTCTCCATGCTATTTTTGTATGGTTTTAATATGAAATACGTTCATAAGTGTTTGTTGTAACGTAAAAAATACACAATATATCAAATGGCAGCGCCAATAGGCAATGAGGTTTTATGTTTTGGTAATAAATAGATTGCCAATAAGATAGTATTTAGACTAGGGCACATGTAACTGTGGGGTAGCGAGTGCGACTCATGCTGATAAGGAGAAAATAATTTTTCCAGTTCAAATCTTGCTACTCCATAAATTATTTTCGTTTTTTTATTCACTGTATTATTGAGTATTATATCCTATTCTCTTAAAAGTTTTTTAAAATTTTTAATACATGTATCTACAGAAAAACCTCTTTATAACGACCCATTTTATAACGACCATCTGTCTATAACGACCCGTTTTTGGGAAACAGTGGTGTTTGAAATTTTTTATTTCAAATTTCAAGGAAATCAGCAAAAAAATAGATTTTCGTGTGTCGTGTTGCGTTTCTAGTGGTGAGAACTGTACTCCATTGGGCAAACGGTAACTCATCCTTTCCCGCTCCTGCCATGACGGTACTCTTATCTTCCTTTCCCCTCACATGAATACCTGGTGCGCACAGCATTATCCACCTTTGTTCACGTGCCAGTGTTCTCTCGCTTACTGTTATATACACTACACGCTCTCTGTTTGCCCTATTATAATGACTTTATTGCACGACTTTTGGATTTCTCTTGGTTTTTTGCTATTTGTGACAATTTATTACGCTTTGATTTTCACAATTTCGGTTTCGTAATTTATTTGGTTTGAGTTTGTGACCGATTATTGACGACTCATGCAATTCTTTTAGCTTTCGATTTGGTTACGATTATTAGGCTTGATTCTGTAAACAATTATTTACGACCCACTCAGTTTTTTTGGCTTTCAATTTGGTTACGATTACTGTATTAGGCTTGATTCTGTAAAAGATTGTTGATGACCCGTACATTTTTTAAAACTTCATACGGACTTTCGATATTTCCATAATGAGTGGAAAGCGAGTCGGCTTGTCGCTTCTGAAGAAGTATGAAATAATCAAGGAAGTGGAATCGACACTGAAGCTTAAGTCGGAGATTGCGCGGGAGTTCGGCATCCCGAAGTCAACATTGTTTACGATCTTAAAAATGGGGGACGAGATTGTAGTGCAGTGCAGTGCAGAAGGAGGACGCAATGCAAACGTAATTAAACAAAGGCGTACAATGCACGCCAATATGTAGAAAGCTGTGCTGGAATGGTTCGGCCAACTTAGAGCACAAAACTTGCCTGTAAGCAGAGAACTTTTTTAAAAAAACAGTTCTTCGGCCCTTTAATGTGTCAGACTTTCTTTTATTGTGTGTGTTTAGTGTCCCGACAACGCAATGATAGTAGTAAACAAATGATCTGCCTAATTTATCACGTTTGCTGGATATCATATAGCTGGTAAGTCTTTTACTAGTGTACTTGTAGTTTTTTCATGATTATTTTCCTTGTGTACTCTTTAATAAATTTAAATGTTTGCTTGTACAACCGCTACGACTATGCTGTAAACTAACTAATAGTACACTTTTAGTAGTGTGGGGGCCATGTCGCTACATTTACTTTGTCCTGAACAAAATATTTTACACACTGACATGTAACTTTAAACGTATTTTAACTGAGCGATAATGTTACGTCACAGTGCACGCCCGCGATTATCTTTCAGTCGGTCTCAAGGCAAAGCAGGCTGACGCGCTGAAGAGGACAGCTGCTGTGGCTGTGCTATTGATCGGTGCATGCGTGCGCAGCCATCTCCGGCACTCACCCCCCCCCCCACATTATGGTCTATCCTCCCGGCCGGCCGAGCGGCTGGCCAATAACAAGCAAGCGGGCGACACAGCACGTAACCTCACAGCGCGTGACTTTCTAAGCGTTCATGGCGTAAAAGAAAAGCCCAGAGAGTAGAATACACTATCACCTTTTCTCTAAAAGACGCCTGGTCATAAATGTTGTTTATAGCTAAGTTTAAATGTAAGATTTATTATTGCTTAAGATGACTGAACATGGACTTAATGCGAAAACAGCCAATTTTGAGATATAGAGGTTCCAAATGGGTCCGAAATCTTATAATGACCACCTATCTATAACGACCCTAATATCGGGAACCGTAAGGGGTCTATAAAGAGGTTTTACTGTATAACAGTAATATTGGTAAACTATTAACTAGCCCTACAAGAGCAGATATGTTTGTTTTGGTTACTTGTTTCTGCAAACCAATATAACTTTACTGTACTTTATGGCAGTTGTTTTTCAATAAACTATGAAACGCACTTTCTTCATAAAAAAAACACACAAAATTGTAGTGCAGCGTCAGCGGTGTAAGTGAAAAATCCCCACTATCACTGCAGTTATAGTTACTTTAATAAGAGAAATAAATAAATTTTCTCAAAAGTATAGGACCTGTGCAGAAATAAAAACGAAAATGAGAAATTAAAAAAAAAAAAAATGTACATCGTCCAAGATTTGAACTCAAAAATATCTCCTCTGTGTGCTTAACTCCACGCACCTTAACCACTCAGCTACATTATACATTGTACTGAAGTAGCAACATTTACCAAATATTCTTATTTTTATTTATTTTAGATATTTCCTTACTTTGTGATTGTAATATCGTTCCCACAAGTATCATTAATTGTATTTAGTAAGCTGCCTTCCCCAAATCCACTAAATTTTACACAAACGCAAATTCATGTGTAAGGACAGCAACTCCATTGTCCTCCATTACCATCGAACAGCCATCTCGACGTAGTGTTCCCACAATTGCGACGATGAAATAGCTGACGCTGCAGCATGCAAACGTGTACTAAGTAGTAGGCCAATATAGCATTATGAACAAGTGTTTCTACTATACATCTCTTTTTTCAATACAGCACCCAATTTCTTTGAAAAATATACACTACCCCAAAACAAAAGTTGTATACCTAAGAACAGTGGTTTTTATGTTATGTTGCCGTACTGGGAAGACGATCGAGAATCCCGAACTTGCCCGAAAGACGGTCGCGCCGTAACGATACTACACTCAGAATATGCTTTTATCTCGTATGAGACTTCCTGTCGTTAACAGGGCGATCGAAGCTACTCTATGTCGAGATGTTTGGATGCCTATAACGATAAACTCAGATTAAACCCCCTGGATGACCTGTTTTAAGGTGATTATGTTGTGTTTTATGTAATGTCTTTGTTGTGTCTGAACAGTAATATGTAAAATATATATTTTGCAATGGATAGAAAATTGAAACTTGAACATTAATACTAAGTATTATTCTGTATTAAAATTGCACTTTATTGCATTAACACTCAGTGAATTAGTTTATCATTCCAGTTAGCATTTCAAATTTTTTAAAGCATGCTTTGTAACGTACACTTCTAATTTACTAGAAAATTTGAAAAATTGTCAAATACCTACTGTTTTTATTTATTGCTTTGTGCAGAACAAGCAGATCAAGACTTGAAATGTTTCCTATAAGGTTAAAAAAACTCAAAGTTGTAAATTTAATACCCAAGTACTTGCAGCATTTTACTTGCAGGTAAGAAAACACAATACTTCACAACAAACAATAGTAGCTTGCTTCACATAACAATTATTATATTTAGCCACATATTATGTACCCTATATTCTCACATCTAAATTCATAGCAGAAAAAATTTAGGTAACATTACAAGTGGTTATTTGTCTCGGGAGCACGAAAGTGGTAGCTTGTCTCAGGAGCATGAAAGTGGTCACACTACTCAGGAGCACAAAAGTAGTCGATTATCTCAGGAGCAATAAAAGTGGTTCTTCGAAACTTCGAACTACTCTCGAAGCGAATATTCGGCAGCTTAATATTGGATTCGTTTTCGATATTTCGAAGCTTTGCACACCCCTACTAATTGGAATGTAATTTCACCATCTCTCAGTTTCTTAATTTTATTGATTTATTGTCAGAATTGATAATATACTGCTATCTGTGCAAGTATGCTAGTGATTTATACATACATGTGGATGCCTACAGGCATCTTGGGTGTGTCAATGTGATGATGATGTGGTTCAGCGCCTGGAAGCAGACTTCAAAGTCACCCTCCAGCAGCAAAACTCCTTGGAGCAGTGGGCTGCGTGGCTGAAAGGAGTAGTCACACAAATTCTTGAACCTTACGTTGGCAAGCCTAATTTTGCTAAAGCTGCAAGGCAGTTTTTGCTGAAATGGTCATTTTATAGGTAAGTGAACTTGTAAATAAAAAAAATGTACACATACTATTTACATTGTTACAGCAAGCAACTGATTTATGGCACATAAAAACTGCATCAACTATAATTTAGTCCTATCCCACAGTGTATACAAACATGACTTGACAGTGGCAGTGTTGCTTACTGACTGAAATACAAACAAAACAGTTAAACAGTACACCACTGAAAATAAGTTGTAAATAACAAATGTACATAATTATTTAAACACCCTGCAAGATCATAACAGATTTAGACGAAACATTTTAAGTGACTGACAAATACATTACATTACGGCGCGGTTCAGCTCAGTTTTCAACGTCTCTTTTTATTTTTATATTTGTACCAGATATTTTTTTTCTCGTTTTAGACATAAATTTAAATTCAATCTTCCTCTTAGGAAATTTGTGTACCTTCCATACTTTTGGCGTAGTGCGTCGTAAACATCAAAATTTGCACTTTACGGTTTTATGTACGCCACTAAAACCAACTGACATACCAAACCAAAAAAATTCGCAGTGTATAACAATGTTGTGGGCTATGATTTGACATATATAAACAACAAACATAATTTTTGCATTTAATAAAAAGTGCTAAATTTTAAAATAAAAATTTAAAAATTTAAAAAAAAAAAAAAAAAAAAAAAAACACAAAAAATTTAATTTTTTCAATTTTGTGTGTTTCAGATCATAGCCTACAACACTGTTGTACACTGTGATTTTTTTCGGTGTGGTACGTCAGTTGGGTTTAGTGGTGTAAATAAAACCGTAAAGTGCAAATTTTTACGTTTACGACTCATAATGCAAAAACTACGAAAGATAGAAAAATTTCCTAAGTGGAAGATTTAATCACAATTTTTGTTTGAAGTAAGAAAATAAATATCTGGTACAAAAATAAAAATAATTAAAGGCGTAGAAATCTGAGGTGAACCGCGCCCTTAGTAAAAATTTTGCTGAAGTTTAAATTAAAAATTCTGAGAAGTACACGTAGTAGTAATAATAATAATATGGTAATTGCTTCCTGACATACATACCGTATTTAGCGGCATAAAGGATGACTCAGCACTAGGGATGGGACACTCGAATCCTCGAACCCTCGAATATCTACTTTTCAAAAGATTTGAGATGATAGCAAAAAGATTCGAGGAAAAAAATCATCAAATTAAAACACCAAAAAGTAAAAAAATATATATATCGGTTAGTTAAATATTGCTTACTGAAAATGCCGATAATTTAAAGTACTGTAAACCCTTGTTTTACCGGACTATTTGGGGGGAGGTGTGGTCCGGTAAATCGCGAAGTACCAAAATCGGCACACAAAAATAGACAAGCCGATAGATTTATAGCAGTGTGATATGCGTAGTAATGCAGCAGCGTGTTTGTTATGGTCAAATCATTGGAAGAGGACGAGGGGGAAGGTTTGTGCTGACTGGCGGGAGTAGAAAGATAAGCAGGTGCCTTTGTCCGCTCATTGAGATAACCAAGGGTGATGGGCGGGAGAAAAGTAGAAAGAGAGGGACAGGAGGCGGCCTGCTATCAGCTTGGTTTCATGTTACGTTGGGTGGTAACGTGTGACACGTGAACTTGAGCTACTGCTTTGTATTGCACAGTAAAGTGTTTATTTACTAAATACATAACAAATAAAAAATTTCCATATAATCTACCGCTGTTTGCATCGCGACGCACTATCGTATATCGTGTCTGTGAGATAATAATCTAGCCGCTGTCCTTGATAATTTCTGAAGGGCTGAGCGTGAGAAAGGTATGTATTGCGCTAGTTTGACCGCAGTAGATTTTATCTCTCTACACATCGTACATTTACACCACACGAGCGTTGTTGAACATACATTCCCTTGTCGTGTGAAGATACGGTAGCAAGTTTCACGTGTTTCCTGGATCCAACAGTGCCAATTTTTTTTGTTTAATATCATATTTCAACACATAACTCTTTAACTAGTTTTTGCTTTAAAAATGTCGGACTCAGTTTGTTTCTTGACACTATAATCATCACACAACTTGCTACCGAAACACGGGCCTCGTAACTTTTCTATTACAGTAGAACCCCCATGATACGTTCCCGTATTATACGATTTCCCGCATCATACACCACATTTCTTAGGTCCCGTTAAAAACACTATGTTTCCAATGGCATGTATTCCTGCAACTTACACTTATCATATAAATAGTTTCCCGCATCTTACATTTTTTTTCATAGCCACAACAGGTGGAAAAAATTACGTTTTAGGCCAATTTTGTAGGACAAAATCAAGCAATTTGCATTTTAATGTATACTTTTAACGGAATACGTCTCTCAAATCATTGTTTACTTTAATCGCAAGAAGCAAAACAAACTATGGACCATAGATAAAGTTACTCAGAGACTGTGCACTTTGACGCGAACACCTATGGCTAGCGCGCTTTATCTGTGACCAGTAGCGCTGTCAACAAGGCTGTTTTCTTCTACCACTTTGCAAGTAACTTCGTTCAGTTCACACTTCGGAATATGCCCTACAACTTTTACCAGCCATTGAACGAAACACGGGTGGACTGTTTCATCTTTGTGAACATATCCTTGGCACAAAAAGAAGACGTCCGGTTATTCTGTTTCCCGACTCCGCTAATATAAACAACAGTTTACTTTTTTTTGTGTGAGATTCAGCTAATATAATAACAATTTCTTTTTGTGCGAGATTGAGAACGTGCGAATTATGGACTCTTCAACCAGAAAACGAAAACCACTCTCTATAGAACAGAAGATGGGCATTTTGAAGCAACTGGATGCGCATGCCGGTACACGTGTATCATTAGCAAATAAACTCGGAATGCCGGTGTTGACGATTAACACCATTGCTAAAATGAGGACTTCAATCGAAACTGTGGCACAGAATACTGGGCCGATGGCGAAAAAATCAAGGCTATGAAGACATCTCCATTTGAAGAACTGGAGACATTGGTTAAGGATTGGTTTATCAATACACGTGCAGCTATTCTCCCGGTAGATGGAAAATTACTTCGTGGACAAGCTCTCTACATGGCAACCCGCCTCGGCATTGAAAACTTCACCGCTTCAAATGGGTGGATTGATCGCTTTAAGAAGAGACACAACATTGTTTACAACACATTGTGTGGTGAAAGTAGGAGTGTTGATCCAGACACAATTGAACACTGGAAGGACAATCTGCCATCCCTTGTGTGCAACTATGAGCCATGCAATATTTTTAATGCAGATGAAACGGGCCTTTTTTACAATTTACTGCCAAGTAAAACTCTTGAGTGTCTGCGGAGAAAGCTGTCATGGTGGCAAACTCAGCAAACAACGACTGACTGTTTTGTGATGGAAGTGAAAAATTGCCACCTATTGTTGTTGGCAAAACTTTGAAACCCAGGTGCTTCAAATGTGTTAAGACTTTGCCAACAAAGTATTACGCAAACAAGAAAGCATGGATGACCAGAAACTTGTTTAACTTGCAGTTACAAGCATTAGATGCTAAAATGGGTCTCCAAAATAGGAAGATCCTTCTCTTTATTGACAACTGTGCTGCCCACACTGACACTATTGTCCTGCGAAATGTCACTGTGTGCATGTTCCCCCCAAACTGCACTAGCGAACTACAGCCACTAGACTTGGGTATAATCCACAGCTTCAAAGCCAAGTATAGGAGGAGACTTGTGCAGAAGGCACTCAGCATGCTACACTCTTCTCAAGATCCCTGCTCAATGAAGATCAGTGTGTTAACTGCAACGCATTACATTGCTTACGCCTCGCTTCAAGTTGACCAAAGTACCATCCAGAACTGTTTCAAAAAAGCAGGATTTGTGCAGGAAAATATCACAAATGAGGAAGCAGTCATCGTTGAAGATCGTGATGATAGCCCTGCCCTGTGGGAAACTTTGGGCACTGACGTAACCTTCAAAGAGTTTGTGGG
>PNEQ01023949.1:0-22949 GCA_003012365.1 Medauroidea extradentata | reverse complement strand
CTAGGAAGAGGAGGAAGGAGATGAAAAACCAGCACCAACCTACAGGGAGGCAGTGGATGCACTCGACACTCTCTCTTGATACTTACACAGTGTGAGTGGAAGTGAAAATGTGTTCACAAACTTATACAAAGTTGAACAACAAGTAGAACAACTTGCCTGTTCTAACAGAAGACAAACAAAAATTTCAAATTTTTTTGTTTAGGCCTATTGCCATTTCTTGAAAATCTCTGTGTGACAATGCATATTTTCATGAGACGTGATTTTGTGTTTACTGTAATGTTTTCTTATCTTTGCGCAACAATGCATATTTCCTGGGAAGTGATTTTATGTTTATTGTAATTTTTTCTGATAAGTTATTTTGTGTAACCTGCAACTATTGAAATTTTTGCAAGAAGTAATTTTCCTGTTCATTGTAATTTTTTTGTGGGAAGTGATAGTTTATTCTGTTTGAAATTGTAATTTATTTCTGAGAAGTGACAGTAAATTAGAAAATTATTTATTTATACCTGAGTGCCAAAATGTATGTTTCCTGAAATGACAAGAGTATAATATTTATTCCACATTTGTCGACTTTACTTTCAGTATGCGTTTTTGTTGTTCATCTTTTTCAAATACATATACTTCAGCACCAATATGTTCATACAGATATATAAATGCATTATATGATATATTTGGTTAGTCAGGGTGGTAAAAAATTTCAATTTTACCATTTCCCTTATACACTTTCCCGCATCATACACTATTTTTGTGTTCTCCGTAGAAAAGTGTATAATAGGGGTTCTACTGTAGTTCAAATGTTTTTGCTTGATTTCAAAGTTACTCTATTTCTTTTCTGTCCTGTTGCAGACGCCATTTCATTTTTAAAAACGCATCATCTTTATTGTGCACGTACATAAACTGCGTAAACAATTAAAGTAGACACGACAGTCGTTCTTGCCCGGACACGTCAAAACACCGAAAGCGACTAGCACTGCTTACCATCTTATGCTGCTATCTGTGCGCGCACCAAGATGTCACTCACCAAAGCACAATATCCAGGTAGGTCTTGCGCCGTTGATCTTACAGTTCCGTAAAAAATTCAGGTAGACAATCATTCTTGCCCGGACGCGACACATACCCCAATGCACAATTAAAAATAGCTTGTCTACCATCTTACACGGCTAACCATGTGCGTTCATGATGTCACTCATCAAAGCACAATAACCAGGTAGGTCTAGTGCTGCATGTGACAAGTAGACCTGATGGTGGAATAATTTTGTATCGCCAGATTTTGTCCGTTAAATACGAAGTCCGCTGAATGGAGGTCCGATAAATTGAGGGTTTACTGTACTACATTGAGTAATGTACAGTCACATTTATATATTTTTTATTTTTTTATCAAAATGTAGTCCAACATTGCATAATAGTATGACTTTCCCTTTGTAGAAAAACTCGTCACACTACTCATAAAACTTACAAAATAATCACGGCACACGTAAAAATAGAATAGAAGATCATGGATGGCAATAATAATAAAAATATTCTAAATTTTTCTGTCATACCGTACTACATAACCTGCTGTGAAACACATTTGTTATCTTCACTTTTCCGAGTACGGTGGCAACGGTTTATATTCGTTTCCGATGATGAAATTAATGCTAGAGTTTAAAAAAATAGAGTTCATCACTATACTATCTCAGAAGCAAACCAACGTGAATAAATAACTGCCGGTAAACGTAAATTTGTTGTGAGTACGCTATCAAAAGCAAAAGCGTAACCATTTTGCAGTCCGAGTTTCGCCAACAGTAAAACAAAAACTTCTTTCCATCTACAAAATGGCTTCCTAAATTCCCTCAGTCGTTGCTTACGTGCACGGCCTACATGATTACGGAACTGTGATCTTAAAACTTTTGACAATTCAATTTTCATTGCCAAATCTGACATTTATTGATGTAAAGAGTAAAAATTAAAAATACGTACACTTAACTGAATTCATATACGTGTTTTAAACTTTTAAATAATATGAGATTTTTTCCGCCATATGTATTTTATTAGCAGCTATACGCAGTTGTTTTCCAGAGGTGAAGTTGGTTACACGGAAAACAGTACTTGCAGTATCGATTTTCATTTTTACGCTTATGTTTTGTCTATGTCTATGGTTCTCGGCACGTGTGGAATTTACTGTTTTTCATGCCAATTAGTAATTAATATACATTTTTTGAAAAAAATTCAGATTCGAGGGGTGGATTCGAGGGACTATAAGGGATTCGGATTCGGGATTTGGATTAGAGAAAAATGGGATTCGACCTATCCCTACTCAGCATGTAAGACGAGTCATGGTTTTTAAGATACAAAATCTACAAAAAATAGTAGTATATTACTACTTTTGATTTCCGGCCGAAAAATATTTTTTTTTCCTTTGCCAGAAACATAAATATTTAGTTGAAATATTTTTAATGCATTTATTACTGGTATGTAAACATCATTGGGGGGAGACAAACCAATATAAACATTGGCTAATACAGTGGAACCTTCTTATAACGTTTTTCAAGGGCCCAGGAAAAACAAATGTTATATCCAGGAAAACTTTATAAAAGGGAACCATAAGATTTAAGGGTTACAATAGAAATGCCCATGTTTCATAGTTCATAGTGAAAAAGCCCATATTTACTTCTAAAAAATCATTAAAAATAACAAAAATTGTTTTGTAATTTTATTATAAATTGCAATAATTTAAAATCATATAGCCTAGAGGAACTTTGGAACCGTACTTATCATGAAGTGTACAATTAATATATGTATATTTATGTAACACACATAAGCAATTATCTAAACATACTCTGAAATAAAAAAAACTATATCATTACAATACATAACATAATTATGCTGTTCTTAATTCACTTATGTACTTGTAATCCAAAGTAAAATATCTTCCAATTATGTCGTAATCATATAAAGCAAGTAATGGTATTTTCCAAATGAACATGGTGAAAAACAACTAAATGCTGGGACATTAAAAGTCAAGGACAATCACAACTAACGTAACAATTTTTGAAAAAATCTTTTATTCTTGTTTCTTTTTTTTTTTTTTTTTTTTATCGCTACCCAACTTCGTCAAATAATCGTCCAGATTAAGTAATGAGTTCATAACACTATCTTGGGAAGCAACAAAAATTTCTGAGAACACCCAGAGATTCCCAAGCTTGTAACATAGTAACTGGAGCTACCTCATCTTCATTGCTGTCCTCACCACTGTCTTCTTTCACATTTTGCGACATCACACATAGCTCTTATACTGACAGTGTGTGACAATGTAAGATGTCTTCGTCTGCAGATGCGTTGTGAAGTACCTGGCCTTTTTGGTGCCCTAGTTTTTTTATCTTCCTCTTATGCATTTATTTTAATTTTGTATAACTCTGTTTTTTTTTGCTTGCATTTTGTTCTGTGCCTAACATGTCTGTATTTAAACAGCACCCAACTAAGCTAGTCCACGAGCCTCCGACTTAGTGAGGCCTATTATATCAAGGATAGGGTCGGAAGGAGGGGTTCCCTTTCATTTGAGAAGAAATGTGTGTAGGTATAGCTGACTACCCAGTCTAGGCTGTTAGGGCTGCCCCCCTTTACAGCGTGTGCAGTGCATAAGTGCGTCGGTTCTCATCAAAATCTAAATGATTATCACATCAATTAGTAATTTTCTTTTTGTATCTGATCTTATTCTACACTTCAAGGTTTCAAAGAGGGACTGTGGCTCTGCGAAGTCATTTAAGACCGCTCATCTATGAATGCTGGGCCCAGCCGTTAAATATTTCCTAATAGCTACCTGCAGCTTTTATTTTCCTTTATTATCAGTTCTGTAACCAAATATTGTATTTTGATGGTGATCTATACGATGTTGGTGACCGTTGCGGTGGGTTACTTAGGGTTAACAGGACGTGCATAATTAATTTTGTGACTAGTTATATTTTTTTTAAAATTAATATTTTAATTGCTCTGTCATAAGTATGCCTTGTTTGGTGTCATTCTAATCAGGATTTAATTTGTAACACTTTACGTATCTAAGTAACTTTTTTGTGTAACTATGGCGCCTTGGTTTGTATATGTAAAAATTACATTTAGCATAAGTTCTGGCCCAGGCTAGGTGCCTGGACCCAGACATGATGGCGCCGCTCAGGAATGCACTGGGCCGACATCTGTCCGGAACGTTCTGGTTGGTCCATCATTTCCGGCGGCCCTGAAATGAGCAGTGGCTCGATAACATTTTTGGACAGATTTCTGTTAAACTATTGTAATTTTGAGTAATTTTAATTAATGTATGTACACATTTTGCGTGTATGTACACCATGTTTCAAATTCACTTTTATATATAATTTGGAAGTACGTATATTGTAAGTTATTGTAATAATCAGAGGAGTTCCTCGCAGTGGCCGCAGTGTGGCGCTAGTTTCGGTGACGTACATGGGCTGCGCTTACCGAAGCTTTCGCCCCAGTAGTTTCCGATCAGCACACTTGGTAAGACGTGTTAGCTCGTGCTCGCTGAAATGCGGACCAAGGCACTTGGCCAGCTGGCCAGATTTTAGTTGAAGACTCTTCTGATGGCGCGAGTAATGTAAAGTTTATCCAAGTTTGATCAAGTGGCTTAATTTTATTTTGTCGTGATTCGTGATTGAGGGCACGATCAGGCATGGCGCGCATTAGCCTGGCTAACTAGCTCGCACTAAGCTTTGTCTCTTTTTCTTTTGCTTTGCGTGTACTCGTGTTTGAGTAAGCCACCGGTTGAGTCCTATTTAATTTTTTTTTGTTTTGTTCCATTTTTGTTGTTGCTGGCAGATAAACAAAAAAATGTAATGTAAAGTGTAAAGTGCCTGAGTAAAGCCATTCATTCAAAGGAACGCTTTAAATTTGTTTTCACTTCAGTAAATCCCGCATACTTCGAACAGCATGAACTTGAACCCGAGATAAGAACTCTTGTTCTACCGTATGTGATGCTGCTGTAACTCTGCTCCCAATTTTCTTTTCTTTTCTTTCTCTATTTGTCTGCACATTCAGATGAGTACAGGAATGACAGTAAAGGGACTGCCACAACGTAGTCATTGAAAGGTGATGAAAAGTTCACGGCCTCTTGCAGAGTTTGCCATTCATGTGGTGGTAACGGTGTCACAAGTTCATCTTCGCTATTTTCTACAGATGTAGATGGCAAAACAGTATGTTAAGCACTTGCATAATTGCCATGGATAAAGCCTGCTTTCCCAAAACAATTTGAAATGACTGAAGGCTGCAGAAAGTTCTACGATGCAATCAACAAATGCATTGTAGTCAGGAGGCTAATTTTCTTCAGTGTTTTTTTTTCCCTTAAGTCATGCCACAGAATCTTACACAAATGTGACCTGAATTTCTGCTTGAAGACCTTGATGATGCCCTGGTCCATGGACTGGAGGGTAGAAGTGGTGTTTGGTGGAAGGAATTCTACACGAATATTCCTTAGATATGTGTCGGTTGGGTGTGCGGAGCAGTGGTCTATGATAAGGATCACTTTCATGTTTTGGCTACCGAACTTAGCATCTAGGAATTGCAGATACTGCAAGAAAAGTTTACATGTCATCCAGGCAATTATGTTACTCTCATATCTGTAAGGTAAACTTTTAGTGTTTTTAAAACATCTAGGTTTTGCCGATTTTCCGATCACAAGTGGTGGGAGTTTTTTACTGCCATCCATGTAGCATAGTGATTCGTTACTTACTTTTCTTACCACCACTGCACTTTTCGCCTTTGAAAGCAAATGATTTGTCAGGCAATAAGTTAATAATGCAAAAGTGAAGGAAGAACAGTGGTTTGCCTGTTCTCTTGCACTTTTTCATCTACATACGCACTTTCGCCACTGACTGCCTTGTAAACAATTCCAGTTTGTTTCTTGAAACTGTCGATCCATCCGTTTGACGGCTTAAAATCAACAATACCAAGCCTCAGAGCTATTTCTTGGGCTTTCTCTTGCAAAATTTATTCCGTTTATGGGAACATTTGCTGCACAAACCTGCCTAAATCATTCTAGAAGCTTGTCATGTATATCCTGATATTTTCCACACCTAAGTTTTTTTACAGTAACAGATTTGGCCGAACATTCTTTTAATATTGTCTCCCGATTTGAAACAATTCTGTTTAACGTAGTGGTAGGTATTTCTAGATTCCATACAATGGAGATGTGTGTTTTCCCACGATTTCGGTCCACGTGGTTAATAATGTCCAACTTCTCAGCCAAAGAAAATGTTTTCGGTTTTTTTACACCGGTACTAGACATTTTGTTCACACACAGCACAATTTCACAGCAGCGTACATCCCAATTAACGTTTATAATAAATAACATGTTTATTAATCAATAAAGTTTCCTTTCCAATAATAGTTAACCTCGTTGCTTGTGCCGAAAACGTAAACACGACCACAGAATACACAACAGTCATGTGAACACGCACTTCAACACCCCTGCTATACGGCCGTATTTTCAATGCTCATAATTGGCTACTTTCAGTTAGTTACTTGACTGGCTGTTAGGCTAGAGGTGCACGCTGTAATCAGAAGTCTGATTTTTCGCGAAGTGTACAGTACTATGGATGTGTGTTGCAATACCTGTGACACAAAGAAATCTGTTTTGGCGTCTTTCGCGCACTTTGTAAATATTGGGGTTAGGAAAACAACGCGTTTATTAGTGTGAAGAAGCAAAATGGCATGTTCTGTGTTAATTTTCACATCAATTTTTATCTTATAGTGAGAAAATAAATACGTTATGTGTGGGAACACAAAAACGTTATTTGCAGTAATGGGCAGTTTGTCAGGACCAAAAAAAATACTGAGTTATAAGCGTGAAAACGTTATGAACGGGAACATTATAGGCAGGTTCCACTGTACTGCCGTCCAGGCGCCCAAGAGCCAAGGAAATGCATGGCGGCTGTAACGCGGCTGGGACAATGGGGACATCATCAGTTGCTGGCAGCAGCTGTGTGCTACTAGGCAACGCCGAGCTGCAGCAGCTGCTTGCAAGGTCATAACATTTCTGTGCGCTGTTGTCGCCTGCCAGCCAAGCACTAGATACGTGACTGTGTGGTACCGTAACAAGATACTAGTTTTCTCCACCCGAGAGTTGTGTGCTGGACAAAGGGTCTAGGCACATGCTCTAGTTGTAGTGATCGCAAGCAATGCACGCTTTGCTGCAAGGTTATAGCATATGTCATCTATGTAACGCTCATCAAAATTTCATACCGTAAATTTTATAAAAAAAAAACGGGGCACTTGTTTTGATTCGTAATGGGAAACACAATCCTTGTAACATCACAACTCCACAGCTTACAGATTAACTTTCAAATTATTTTTAGGTTACCGAAAATTTTCAATCCTACACAAGTAGCAATTTTTGAAGGCCAAAAATACCTATATTAAAATAGTTGTCTTACACCGGCAAATACAAATAATATAAGTTTCATTACTGAAGTTTTTTTCTCTATTATCAAGTTTCACATCTGCACTGACTTGTCTTTTCTGTTTGTTGTTTGGTAAAGGGAAATGAATTGGTGACTTGTCTTCTGGACTATTTTGAATAGTGTATTATTTTTAACAGTTCGATGGTGATTCGCGACTTAACATTGCGCAGTGCAGCTAGTTTCGGATCATTTCACCTGATTCGCCTGCTCTATGATGAATACATGTTCTTTCTCATTGAGCATCAAGTGGCTCTTGAAACTGGTGAGACACCGATAGCAGTAATGGGAGAGGTAAGTTGTCTTTTTTTGTTACCATCGTTAGATTCTCAGTAGAGTTCACATTGTTTCCTAAGTCTTTAATAAATTTGTAATGTTTTTTTTTTCTGTATCTAGTTTTATAGACTGTCGAAAGTTGATGTATACGGATCTAGACTCTCCGGATAATGATCAAGATAGTCAATATTATGGAAATATTTGTCTTTTTGAATGGGAAAAATATTTGTGAGGAAATATTGAAATAAAATACTGTTTTTCGTGCTGCTTTAGGCCTACAAATTTTTATTACCTAAGAAGTGGCACATTAAAAGTGCTAATAAATAACGTAACTAAGAGTAGATTTACATAATACACAATATACTTTTTTAAACCCATAACTTGTTTACTTTGTAGTCAACTAGGAGGCATGTTTTTGTTTTTAATCTTTGTATTTTGAATTTGTTAGTAAAGTAAGTGCCTTGAAAGTTTCACGGCAGTGACAAAACATGTAATCAAACTTTATAGTGCTTTATATAAAGTTGCAATACTTTTATCTCTACAGTATTTCGTAGTCCCGGTTCTTGAGTCTTAGGTTATAAACATTTTTATTTTTTAAAACGAGAATTATTTGCTTTTTGATTACTCAATTGGAATGTTGATACACTAGACCCTGATTTTATGAACTCTGGAAAAAAAAAAGTTTAATTTGGGAAAAAATTGAATTTATTATTACTATTGTAAATAATTAAAATTTGTTACGTGTATTTAGTACACAAAATACTTAATGTAGGTGTTTAACATCGTTACCCCAATTATTATTGCCAAAATTTGAAAGAAAAAAAGTGGCATTACTTGCCACTCCAGAAGTAGGAACGCAACATTCAGCATGTGCGCATCGTTGTGCCACACTTTTATCCATCCATCAATGCTTTTAAAGGTTTAAGTGTACTTTCACAGATATCAAGTCAGTGACAACTAGAATCACGCTTTGGTCTTAAACTGACAGCTACGCCTGACAGTCGAGCTCACCCGTGGTAAAGATAACAACAGACTTTGGATATATACTCTCTACGTCCCTAGGAGCATTTCAGTTAGTCACCTTTCATTTTGATATTGTATTTACAACTGAGAACCATAAGCATAATGTATTTGTAAAAAATAGTTGGATGCACGTCTTTTGTTATCAAGCTGTCACTTTATCTGGCTGTCGCAGAGCAGAGTTGCAGTGCACATACATTGTCTTGGCATGTTATAAGGCACACGTACAGAACACAGTACAGTGCAAAGACATTAATTGTCTACAAAATTCACTTTTTCAGGGTGTCCACCGACAGGGAAAACCTGGAAAACAGGGAAAAGTCGGGGAATTTTATCTTACAGGGAAAAGTCAGGAAAATATCAGGCAATTTTCATTTGGGTCAGGAAAAAATTATACAAAACAGCCCAGAATAAAAATTTTTGTAGTACTGAATAGTTAAATTATTACAATTTAGCTATCGCAGTAAATTTATTTGTAAGCCCTTCTGGTTACATTCACTGCAGGGAAACCTGATTTAATTTTTTTGATATAAAATTGTTTTTCTTATTTTATTCAACATATTGAGTCGCTTAGTATGAAGTCTGTGATTCAAATGCATGTATCCAATTCTTTTAATGTTGTTCCATTAGAGCTATTTATTTCAAATGTGCTGTGTTGATGTAAAATTACGGAATCAAAGATACCAATTCAGCCAAGAAGTTAGGGCAGCTTGTAACATTTTAGGCCTTGAGCACCGATGAGGGTGAAGGAAGTTAGGATTAACCAGGGTTAAGATAAGAAATATCCTTGAGAAATCTCACCAAAGTCCCAGCACTATTTTCACAAGCAAAATACAGGAGTGACCGGTTACTGTGAAGCAATCACACTAGCCATTTGGCCGATGCAGGCCTTAAAAAGTTCCAGTTTTGCCGATAATAGGTCAGGGAAAATTAACAGATATTACCTGGAAAACAGGAAAAAGTCAGGGAATTCCAAAACTGAATATCAGTGGACACCCTGTTTTTTAAAAATATAACAAAAACAGGATTGTTGTGTGTTAGCAGTAAAATTTTGATTTATTTTGTTGTGCTAATGAACGTACGTGAGCCTCATGACCCGAAAAAGTGTTGCATGTGTCACTAATTTTAGTTTCTTTTGGCCTAGGTCTTGTAAACTCTTTTAGGTTATAATTGTGTGGCTAAAATGTGTGACATTTAACTAAAATAGTATGAACATTTAACATCTCGTTATTTTTTGCATAAAACATCCATGTATTCTTCCATCGTCTCTCATAATTACATTACTGTGGGCACATTGTTTTGTTTACATTTTGTTTGCAGACAGGGCAAGATTATTGAAACATTACTACAGTATTTTAATTATTACTAGTCTTACTTTTCTGCACAATAGTATGAAAAATGGACTGCGCACTTGCAGGAAGATGTTAATTACTCAGTTTTCTTCTCATTGTAGTGTGACAGTGGTTAGTCACACAGTATTTACTCATATATAGCGCACACTTTTGTTCCAAAACAATTGATAAAAATTCAGGGATGCACGCTATACATGGAAAATAGAGAGAAAAAAAACCTGAAAAAAGATTGGAGGTGGGGGGACAGCGGAGTTGTAGTAAACTGACACATATAGGAGCGTTAGCAAAGTGTGTGTGGTAATATGGTTTCCCATATAACATTAGCTAGCATGTGTATACATTTTTCAGGAAATGGACAAATGCACACTGACATTATTACACTTGAATAATAACAATGCTTATATTTGATCTGTTTACATACTGAAATATGGCAAGTGTCTCACACGGTGTAGGAGTTACAATCTTCTAGTATGTACTGTACATATTATTTAGGAAGTTTATTTTACAGTGTACTTCTGTCTCCTACTGTATACAGTATATGATAAAAGAGATATGTTGGACAAGTAATTTAGTAAAATTCAAGACCATGTATGTGTTTGTACAGCACCAAATTTGAGAGTAACAAGTCACAATGACAGACATTCAATTTTTAATAAGTTCTTTGAATGATGCTTGAGTGTATTTTTTTTTTGTATAACTTGTGAAATGAGCAGTAATTCTTATTTTTTTGTGTGTTTTTTAAGCAGAAGTTTAACAATCCGTCCAGCCTAACTGGCTACCCCCAGCAAAGCTCTTGTAATGGAGGTGTTGCTCTCACGATGGGCGTCCCCATTGACGAAAAACTGGTCCCAGGTTCGGCACTTTTGGTGTCGTCAGGTGATGTTGCCCACCATGTTTCTGCAAAGCGTCTCAAGATAAGCTAACAGCTACAGTACTAACTACTCTATGTAGTGTACTTAACTTATTGTTGTTGGTTATTAGGTGGTCACTGTGTTTCAGCTCCCACAACACCTGAGTTGGCTCTCGTAACATCATCTTCCTCATTTGTTTGTTCCATTGTATGTGACGCTTCGAAGTTTTCGCATGGGGGAAATGTGTATGTCAGAATGTTTATAAAATATTTTGGATTTTTATGCTCACATGGTATTTCTATAAAGAGTGAGAAAAGTGCTCTTTTGGAAAGATGATGATTTTCCCATTGTGATTTTGCTATGAAAATCACAATGGTATTTCAGAGTTGAGTAGCAAATTATGGCAAGAATTGATGTATACACGTATGAGCAGAATGTTGTACGGTGTTAGACACAGTGCACTGAGTTGGTGTAAGTGCAATAAGAGAATGTGAAGAGGCAGATTAGTTTAACAGTGTGAAAGTATTCAAGATGGTAAAGTAACATCATTTCACTGCCTGAGCATGTTCATGAAGCTACGGATCTTTTAAAAGGAAGCTTGCTTTTCTGTTTAATTTTTGTGTGTGGTGCTAAAATTTAAACTTATCTTAATCCTCTCCAGTAGCTCTTTTCATTTACTGATGTGCTGAAGCAATATGTCAACCACATTAGTGGAGAATAGGCAGGACCGTCCGTTGCTAACTTGTATACCTGCTCAGAGCATTAAATAAGAATGAAAGCATTGCTAATTTTTATTGTACATATATTTTGTTAGTCTGTCTACAATCCACTCCTCTTGTAAAGTCAGTTTAATGACAACTGTGAGACATTTAAAATATAGTGCCACTTGATTTGTATTTTGTACTTTCAGTCATGGTACTGATTAAATACCATGTAGTGTTTATTTGCTGGCTTTTGAGTGGGAAAGTTTGCAACTGTTTTCCTGTATGATGAATTGGTTGTTTTTGGAAGTTAACAATTTTTGTATTGATGTTATGAACCTAGTGATAGGCGGTGTGTGATCACATAAAACAACTTACGAAAATGGGTGTCTCGTAAAAATTTGGTTGCCACGCTGCTTAGTGTTTATTGTGCATGGGAATATGAGGTGACAGCACAAACTAGAAAAACAAGTTCACAGTTTCTGTGAAAGATGTGCCTGTTTAAAAGTTAGAAACACAGTTAGGCAATTTGTATCATATTGTGTACTGTATACAAAATATTCCATCACCAAATTTGTTTGTCTAGTGCTAAAATCCAAAATAAATAAATTTAGACGTAACTGTGTGGCAGAAACCCATACCGAATGAATGCTGAGACTCAGCAGGAAAATTAGTGTTGGATGTGAGTGCATATAAAACAATATTACACATTGGGGATTCACTATTAGCATATTACACTTATTGCTCAATGGGACCACCATTTATTTACCACATTGCAGACCCGATAGCATCGTAGTAGAGAGTTTGGAGTCTAATGGAAAATGTGTCCACTCAGGATGTGTTTCCACCACATGATTATTTTTGGTTTGTGCTATCTCATCGTCATTAAAATTCAGAGGGTGGAATGTGTCAACATCTTGTAAACATACATTGGGCTTTTGTTCTAAAGAATCTTTAGCTTTTATTCTTATAAGATGTAGCCCAACTTTTGATTTCATATTTCTATCTATGACTAATTAAATTTATAGAACCGCTTGCTTCTTAGTTTACTTTTTTATTTCTGTAGGCAGTACATTATAAACTTTTTAAATCATTGCTAATCAGAAGTAGGAGGTTGATTGTTCTCATTATTGTTTAGTATTACTTTCTACTAGATACAGTAGAACCTGGATTTAACTAACTGTCTTGGGACCCAAAAATGTTTACTCTAAATCAGTGTTTCACTAAATCCGACATTGTATTTTTTTTTAACTTCTAACCTCCCTCCCCAAAAGTTAAATCCTCAGGCATGTTTCGTTGGAATTTAAGGTAATTTTAAATAAAGTATGTTAGCAAACAGCAACAACATCCTGTGTTACCTTCAATTGTTAAGCTACAACCATGAAAGAAAAAAATTTGGTGAAGAAAACTTTAAAAAACTTCTAATGGATGCACGTCGTGCATGCGCCTGGTGTGTTAGGCTGCCAGCGTGCCATCAACATGTGAGAAGTGATGACTGCACCGCTGAGCCATCTATTTTTCCATCTCTCAAGTACTTTTGCACTTAAGCAATTTTTTAGCATCAGCGAAACATATTATTTACATTTATGGTAGCAAATTTGACTTAAAAGTCTGCATAAACAATATTACTATATATTTTTATAAATATGCTGGTTCTATCACGGGACACAACAGAAAATAATCACGCTGGACACCACTGCAATTGAATTAATTGATAGAACAAGCTGCTTTGTTCCGCATTCTGACGGAGGTACGAAGCATTATGTGTGTATTAGGTACGTAGTTCCCCATGCTGTCCACCGCCATACTGTGTAGACTAGGTTCCTAGATGCTCCTTCACTTGTGTTTTACTGTAGTTCCCCATGCTGTCCACCGCCATACTGTGTAGACTAGGTTCCTAGATGCTCCTTCACTTGTCAACCACCAGTGTGAGGATCTAGGCACGCACTTAGCTCGAAGTTACTTCTGCAGCTAAAGTTTTCAACAAATTTTAACAATTTTTTTTTGTTTCTCTATGGATTTTTTTAAAGACAATTTACAGAGAAATACATAAGTATATTCTGTGGCTAGTATAAGGATTGTTAATAGACTTGCATTACAATTTTTATTCCATTTTATCACAGTTACTTTGTTTTCTCATACATTTTTAGTTATTTTTTTGAAGGTTCCTATAAATTATTTCATTATTGCACTGTTTTCTTTATTTCTAAGTTCGTTAAATCGGGGCTGTACTGTAAATTTGTGGGTAGTAAAATATTGTTAACACTGTTTTAGGGTACAACAATTTTGGTCTTAATTAGGATTGGGTTGTTAAAGATATTGGGATTTTATATTAGTCAATTCCATGTAATTTATTTACACTTAGCGGGATGGGAGGGGGAAGAGGGAAAGCAAATTGATATTGATGTTGAGCCAACGCGGAATTGGAGCCTTTTTATGCTGCAAATTCCAATACTGCCCGAGTGTTATTGCAGTGAACAGTGATCATAAATTTAAATGTAATGTCCAGTGAGTAGAAGACAGTTTGCGAAATAACAACAAATATTGATTACTGTACTTACCACATCAGCACATTACTTTGTATTCATTCTTCAAACACATACCGTGTTTCATAGCACAATCGTCGTCATTGCATTAATGGTAGAGTCTAATTTTTAAGATGACAAAACTCGTAGAAATATTTTCATCATATAATCATCACACCGCAATGTTTAGTTTTCATTTCTGCACCAGAGATGTTAACTAAGTTCAAGGTCAAATACAGAGTATGGCGCTAGAACAAAATGGTTGCTGCTGTAATCTATCACAGTTAGTACCAAAATATTCCACTGCAATAAAAGTGCAACATCCTAGAGCTACTAGTTGTCAGTCATCTTGTAGGTTTATCCCACTCGTGGTCTCTCCCAACAAAACGTAGCACATCTATGATGTCGCAAAACATAAACAAAGTTTGTAAACATTGCAAAGGTAATAAATGGTGGTAGAAATTAAAAACTGCTTCTTCATTATTCTAAATCACTTTCTACCTTACAAATATTTTTAAATGTCTGTCAGCAAAACAAAACAAAAAAAAAAAAAAAATAATTATTTAAATAACGTCTCACACAAGCCGAAAACAAAAACATCAAGCTAAACGTAACTTGGAAAACTACTGCATTCTAATAACCTATTTACCGGTAAATCTTTTTTCACATTATTTATTAGGCTAAGTACATAAATACTGCTGATTACAATATGTGTTCCCTCGAAGCGTGCATTTCTCATGCACCAAATTAGGTTGCCAACTAAAACCAACCTACCTGTATGGTCCAATATAAAAATTTTTTTGTCTTTGCTTCAGAGTTCAGACATCAAAATTTCTATGTAAAATATTGACTTACGTAGTATAAGTAGGGTCAGCCAATGATGAAAAATGTTAATCACCACTTTAGCAAAAAATATGTGACAATTATGTGGTGAAATATAGCTAAACAAACTTTAATTATATGTCGGAACCCAGTTCGGCTCAACACTAATCGACAGAAATGTAATTCTTACCGAATAAATAAAATTTATTTCTGTGAAAATTTCTAGATATGTACAGTAAAATCATTTGACAGGAGGAAGAAGAGAGTGTGGGGTTAGGTGGGTGGGGGGAGTAGGATGAGAGTGGGTAGCAGATTGTGGGAAACATAAGGAGAGGGAAAATGAGAGGGAAGGGTAGTATTTAGCAAAGGGCAGTTGAAGAGAGGATGGCTGGTGGTGTTGAGTAAACTTATGGGGCTTTAGAATTAAAGGAAGGTGTATGGGTTGGATGGGAAAAGAGTAGGTGGAGAGGAAGGTAAGATGGTAATGGAAGATGTGGGAGGAAGAGAGGAGTTAAAAGTGAAGTGTTGTGAAGGGGTAAAGTTAAAGGAGGGGGAAGAAAGATGAGAGAAGGTATCAGCTAATGAGGAAGGAGGGAGAGAAAGTGGAAAGTTAGCATGTTGTGTTACCACTGCGTTAGACGTTCGGTGTTGCAAGTAAGATTGCTGAGTGTGAGGAATGTGTATCTCTATGTCTTTAGAACAGAGAGCATGAGAAATTAGTGTGGTTCTTTTAGATTACGTAGTTGGTAATAGAGCTATCCTCGACCCAGTGAGTTCATAGGGCATTTATACTATTCATGAACACAAGTTACAGTACTGGTCACAGCATGACGAATGGATATAACACTTTTTTTGGCACAACGTTTACAATCAGGTTTTGAGTCGGTCACAATTAGATGACATACATTATTACACTTGAGTCTCAAGGAGATATGACAGTGAAGATATAGCAAATAACAATAACACTGTAAATTACTACAGAGCATATGCTGATGAATACAACTTGAGCTAGTCAGTCACCAGGGGCTCGGCCTTTGGGTCGGGTCAGCCTGGCACTGCCGTCTCCTACCTCGAAAGGTTTGCTTCTTGAGAAGGGAGCCTAATCCCGATATCCTTATCCCCAGGGTTGCTTCTTGAAAATGGAGCCTATGCCTGCTCACCTCATCCTACTCAGATAGCTTCTTGAGAATGAGGCCTAAGCCTGACCCTGCCGTTACCTCTACCCATCACACTGACCAGGACGACTGTGAGAAAGCCCAGCCTGTGCATTCATGTTTGAGTTGATACTTAATCTTCTTAGCATGGTGACCTAACTTGTGTGCTCTTCGAGCCACTA
Organism: Medauroidea extradentata; assembly: GCA_003012365.1. Lineage (NCBI taxonomy): Eukaryota > Metazoa > Arthropoda > Insecta > Phasmatodea > Phasmatidae > Medauroidea > Medauroidea extradentata. Next base: position 6,624 of record PNEQ01023949.1, on the reverse strand, counting down.
TGCCCAGTATGTAGCTGTTTAGTTGTATTAGAAAATAAACACTGGTTAGTACAGGTTAACAAATGCTGCAAAGACAGTTGTACATGGAAAATAAACATTGGATAAACACTTAAACGTAAGTAAATGGTGTTTCACAAATAAAAGCTTCGGCGTCATAATCTCACGTGCTAAAATATTATATTTTAAAATGAAGGGTAACACAGTAATCAGCAAAGGTGAAGGCGAATACTTGTGCCTTTAGGCTTAAATGGTAAAGTGTTATAAATCGAAGGAGGGGGGGGGGTGTTAGGGACGTGATGGAGTTGCATCAAATTATAAAAGTTAGTGCCAAAATGTTATAATATACATTTAAAGGAAATGCTCACAATGTGAGAACATAGCACTGAATTTTCTCTAAGACTTTTTCCATGCAGGGTTGCCATATTGTGCAAGTAAAATGTTGTACTTCTTTTTGCCACTTACATTTACGTCTCCAATGTAACCCAGGATTTACGTGGTGTGCTTATTACTATGTTTCTTGGCATGTGTGTGTGCGTCATGACACACACACATTATTTCATAACTACCAAACTGAATCGACCCATCCTAATTAAGTACGACCTAAATTATGGATTTTAACTACGTGTTTAGTTACAATCATGAAATATGGATTTTTTTTGGCAATAATTTTTATATTCCAGCAAGATTTTATTGGTCCATATAACATAGCATTCTTTTCTTGAATAAACGTAGTGGTAACTTACAGTATTTAATTCTGTGAATGTTAGTACTGTATGACCAAGCCTATGCATGTAGGAAACAGCTGATACGTTCACTTCATTCTATTAGTGGTCTGTAAAATAATTTTTGATATGATTTGATGATGTTTTATAAATCATCCTTCCTCTCCCCCCCCCCCCCCCAGTTATAAGAAAAAATTAAGTGAAATTTTTCGTCACTGATGGATTTATTTCTGTCCGGTAAACAGTTAAACTTATATCAATTTATTTCTTACAATTACAAGTACTTGACAACAATACATTATTGCTTTTAGTGTTTTGTAGATACATATATTTGTAACGTAGTTGTGTACAAAATTATTAATGATGCAAAATTATTTATAATTTTTTAAAATTGGTTTCAGTGTTTTGAAATTGTTATAAATACTGTATGTTAAATATTTATTGTACAAACTTGGTAAACTATTACGTTGTATTTGTTTGACTTATGATGTAAAGTCTGTCATGCACAATATATATATTTTATTTATTTTAGTGTAGACATTGCATTTCAGATTTATATGTAGTTTGTCAAAAGAGCATGTTTGTAGCAATACACAAATGCTTATTTTTTATTTGGCTTTATTTTGTACTTAAATAAATTTATTTTGTTTAAAATAATTTTATTTTTATTTTCCTTTATTATTTTACTTTCCCTTAATTTTTTATGTACTTTTGTGAGAAATGCAGGCAAAACATATTATTGATGAAAGGTTTAAATTGGAAATTATATAAGAATATTTAATACAGTAACTGTTCAGTGACAAAAAAAACCTGTTTACTCAGTAAAACTTAACTATGACATGATGGGGGAAAAATAAAGGAATTAAAATGCTGTACAGAAGATTTGCTTAGGTTATTGCCAACCAACGGTAAATGGTGGAACCAAAGAAAAGTGGTAATGATATATGCAGGTAAATGTTATACTATGCGGGAATATTATAACAGGGTTCTACTGTAAAGGGTCGGCTGAAGAAATAAACTACTTTGCCGTCATCGTTGACCACACATCCTGGTCACGGCACCAAAAATGTAGCGCGTCAGGCGCTAACTTAATGAAGCTAACTTACATCATCGGACCAAATATCCTGGTCACGGCACCAAAATATGTGATGCGTCGGCGCTGAACTTAGATGAAGCTAGATACTTTGCAGTCATCGTTGACCACACATCTTGGTCACGGCACCAGAAATGTAAAGGGTCGGCTGAACTGATGCTACATTATTATTTACTTAATCTCTCACGTGGCCAGTTGTTAACGTATAGTGGTTTTGCTGTAGTCTACATAAAAATAAAAACTTGTTGGCGTGACTGTTTTATTAAATAACATTTTATAGAAATCAACTTTACATACTGAAACTTTTAGATTTCAATCGTAATAGTCTTCATCATTGTCCAAGCATGACACTCCCGGGAGAGAACAGCTCAACCCCAAAACTTTAAAAATTTCAAACAAAATTTCAGAATACCGAAACAAACCACGACATCTTAATTACAACATTCTCGCGAACGCACGGGCACTGCCCTGTGTGACTGAAGCACTGAAAAAAGTTCTACATATACATGGCTGCTCCGCCACCTCGCTCCCACACAGCCATCTCTCACCACGCTCAAACAACAAGTAAATATGGTCGACCCACCGAAGCTTGCTTTCTCCCTGCAGCGCCTCTAGCGGCCACCTAGCGCACCAAGGTAAAAACGTAACGGAAAATTAAAACTAAATTAAATATAATAACAAATGTCATATACTTTTTAAAGTGAAAATATTTTCTGAAAACCATAATTACATAATAATTTACAACATAATTTTTAATAAATTTGAACTATGTGTCCTTCTATTGGCCCAAGCCAGCCCACGCAAACATATTACCGTCTCTCTCGCACACTCAACGAGTGCACTTTGTGAAAAGTATTAGAAAAACAGTTAAAAATCTAAATATAGCAATTCCTGGAACTGGGTAGGCACACCTGTGCCATCCAACTATACTTGCCAACAATACACCCAGCCTGGAGTTACAATACAATAACAGTTAAGCTGCAAATGATATTATTAAATTTAAATTAAAACACAAAAAGTTGCCTCAGCCTAAACAAACCAAATTAAATACAAATAAAATTTAATAATTTCAAAATTGATACAGATAAAATGCCAAACAATACCTTACCAAACTCCTGTCAACAATACCCTAAAGATAATTAAATAGATAATAGCAAATTCAATAAATCAAACATAAGGAACTAAATAAAATAAACAGGAAACAATAAACGCCTAAGTGGTGGGTGGACCACCTCACACTACTGTATTTCCTCTATAAAACAATTAAGTTTTTGTGTTGGTGTCAACATGTCTGTTGTTCGTCTAATGAAAATATGGCAATGTTTATGTTTACACGCACAACCTACAGTACGTATGTTTCAGCATAATTCAAGCATATGTATTATATTTGTCCATATTTTTGGCGACGGTAATGTTTGTCTTGTGTGGTCAAGATACATTGTTTGTACATGTTTCTTTCGGCACAGCTGTATTTTTTATAGTACATTTATAAACCATACATCAGCGTGAATATGATCAAGGTATAAAAATTTAAGTAAACTTTTTTTGTTGCTGGCAAAAATGTCTGAACGGTCGATGCAGGAAATTTGTGCATATAGAAATGATGTGGGTTTTTTTAACATTGTTTATGTAGGCAATTTGTCAGGAACATGAAACACTGTCTGTTTATGTGAAGCAGCATAATATGCTTCAACTGGCTTCTCCAATATGTCCACTTTCCTGGCTATAGCATTTTTGTATCTGCTCTGTGGCCATTTATTTTTTGTCTGAAGGTGTTGTTGGTAGTCAGGCCTATATACGTACTCAGCATTACAATGTCTACACTGTAGCTGGTACCTATATGAGGTTTTCTGTTGCACAATTGTAGCTGTCTTGTATGGGATATGTGTGGTTGGTAAGTCTGCTGGTGAAAAGTGGATGGTTGATGGATAGTGCAGGAGGCACAATGTAGTGATCTCTGGTGGCAGATGTAGTGGTGTTGGACATTGTTGGTTGAAGTTTAGGGAGTACCAATATGTTGTGAAGGTTGGGTGGGTGTCTGAAGACTAGTCAAGGTGGTTTTGAAAGCAAGCTTTTTGTTTATGATGAGGAAGTATGGATTTTGTTGCCAGTCTTGGGGATGGTTTTAAGTTTGTTTAGGTTTTTGTGGTATGAGACAACCAGGGGTATGTCTGCGTTTGTGGTCTTTGTTTTAGTATCTGTATTCGAAATGGCTCGGCTGATTTGGTTGTGGACTAGGTTTTCAGGGTGTCCCTATCATTGAAGGCTCTGACTATTTTTTCACATTGTGTGTTAAGGTTACTTTGGGTCAAGCAAATACGTTTGGCTCTGGTGGCGAGACTGTATGGTAGTGATTTTTTGACATTGTATAGGTGGTAGTTGTTGAAATGGAGTACCCAGGATTAAAGATGTGTGTCTAAGAGTGCTGAAATCTTTTCTGTAGGGCTTCCAATGCTTGATGCTATGGGCCGTTCTGGGGTTGGCTGTTGTTTGTGGGCTTTAGGTAGGAGATAGAGGACTGGTGTAGTATGTAGGTTTGTTGGGGTGAGAAGTTTGATAGTCTTTTGAGAGACCTGGGAGAGGGCCTTGGAACATCTAGGAACTGTTTTGTTTGGTTGCAAAATCCTCAAAGCAGAGAAACAACAGATCTTGCCTTATAAACCTCTACCATAAGATAAAACAAAATTTTGCAACCAAATAAAACAGTTCCTAGATGTCTTAAGGTCCTCTCCAAGGTCTCTCAAAAGACTATCGAACTTCTCACCCCAACAAACCTACTACACAAGTCCTCTATCTGTTACCTTAAGTCCACAAACAACAGTCAACCCCAGGTTCTCATCCCTGTAATAGCTCACGTTGTGGCACGTGTGCATCCACCAGCCCTGTACATCATTCAAAAGCAGGCAAACCAACCACATTTACCCAATTCAAGGCAGTTACAATTGTGCTACCAAGAACTTGATCTACCAGCTACAGTGTTCACACTGTGATGCTGAATATATTGGCCTCACCACCAACACTCTTGAGACAGAGAATGAGTGGCCACTCACCAGAGAAGCCATAGCAGGTAAAGACACCAACCCACAGAATAAACCAGTTGCTGCCTATGCAGCCCATCATAACAAAGGCTACAGCACTAGAGTGGTGAGGGCCCTGCCACCTACAAGCAATAGCTCTGAACTCAGACGATGGGAACTAGCTCATCAATATGTCACTAAATAAATCCAGGCAACCACCAGGTCTCAATATAAGATAACATCCCCAGTCATTCAGCTTCCCACAACCACTGTACCCGTATACACTCATTATCCTCTTCTGCTGGACGCTTTTGGATCTCCCACCTCATATCAGTTCAACCATTGGCCGCTAGGTGCATCAGCATTGGTGCTTCACAGCCACACCGCAGTCAGCCATGTCTCTTTGCCCGAGGAAGCTGCTCTAAGCAGCGAAAAGTCGCGATACGCGCTTCCGCGATTGTGTCGTCCTGTTTGTGTGTGTATCTGTCAAGTACTAAAACATGAGTACTTGTGCTTCTGTCTTTTGTACGTACTGATAGCCTAGCGGCCTCTTTCTTTATTTTACAAATATGCAAATCTGTTTATGGGAAGACTAGAGAGTAATTTCCTCCGCCACCAGATCACTCGAACATTTTATTTGATGCGCTTCATAGACATCTTTACGATTAGGACCTCTGGAGAATCTGAACACACATAGCCCAATCAAATTTACCTGGTCATATTCACAAACACAGGCAATATTCCTAGATGTTGACCTAACCCTTCACAATGGCACCCATCCGTACCTCTGTTCACACCAAGCCCAACAACAACCTGCAGTACCTCCATTTTGACAGCTACCACCTGTACCATGTCAAAAAATCACCATCTTACGGTTTCATCACCAGATCTAAACATATTTGCTTGACTCACAGTAGCCTTAACACACAATGTGAAAAAATACCCAGAGTCTTCATTGACAGGGACATCCTGAAAACCTAGCCGACAACCAAATTAGCTGAGCAGTTTCTCATACAGATACTAAAACAAAGACAACAACACAGACACACCCCTGGTTGTCCCATTCCATAAAAACCTAAACAAACTTAAAACTATCCCTAGTCTGGCTACAAAATTTTTACTTCCTCATTACACAAACAAAAAGCTTGCTTTCAAAACCTCCTAGATTAGTCATCAGATGCCCACCCTACCTTTGCAACGAACTGGAACGCCCTAAACTTAAACCAACAATGTCCAACACCACTACGTCTGCCACCAGAGGATCACACCTGTGCAATAAACTACACTGTTGCCTCCTGCACTATCCATCAACCCTCAATTTCTTTCACCAGCAGACTTACTTACCCCACATATCCCATATTAGACAGCTACAGTGTAAACATTGTAATGAATGGCCACAGAGCTGACAAACAATAGCCGGGAAAGTGGATATATTGGAGAAGCGTAGTTGCAGCACATGCTGCGTCACATAAACAAAACTTTTGCTCCTGCTACAGTACTAAAGTAGTGAGAACTTTACCCTCTTAAAGCAACAGTTTAGAACTCAGGTGCTGGGAGCCAGCTCATAAATCTCTATACAGGGTGTATATTAATTCATGATACAACGCTTGAGGGCAGGTAGTACGAACCAAAACAAGCACTTTTTAACTATAAACCCGTAGGCGGAAATGTACCGTCTTCGTAGGGGAGCGCAATGAAAACTCAGCGTAGGCAACCCCGCTGTGCATTACACTGATCTGTCGAAGGTATTTGAAGCCCCCATCCTCTACCCCCATGCTCCCGCCCTACCCCT
>PNEQ01023948.1:0-38795 GCA_003012365.1 Medauroidea extradentata | reverse complement strand
TACACAATCACTCGTAATAACAATGCAAACGATAAACTTCAGTAAATGTCACTGTGACGTCACGTTCAATTTTGTGAGCCACTTTTCGGGCATTTCCAGACGTGTCCGACCTTACGTGTCCTATATCAACGTAATTGTCTCGGCGTCGTCTACATCACCCCGTTGACCTGTAAACTCATTTCAAATACACCCTGTATATATATATATATATATATATATATATATATATATTACGGAAGCTATACAAAGGTATATTAACTCAATTTATTACTATTAAATTTGTTGTATAGTATTTTTAATGCAAATATTGTATTTTTTTGTATACAGCTTACGGAATTTGCACAATTAAATCTTATGAAAAATAAGAAAAAAAGATATTACAAAATAAAACGAATAAAAATTTACCAGCATAATTTATAAGCCTACTTTCCTCAAATTTGATGAGAATTTACCTTGAAAGTTAAAATCGTTTACGTAATCTAGTTATATTAAATTGTACTATTGATTTAGACGTATGATACACGACGATTACTATATAAGTCAGCTTGTTAAGTAATATGCGAGTAACCAGTTTAATAAAATAGGTAAAAATTTATCTGAGATGCCTTTCTATCATAAAGATAAAGAAAAAATAAGTCGCCGTTTTCAATACATTACAGATGGATGAACGAAACATACAAAAGTCAAGAAAGGTTTGTATGCAGCGTATGTGTACCAAGTCTAATGAAATTCTAAAAAAATTCTAAAATATGTTTTTATATGCTAAGAAGTTATAAAATGGCTACCATTTTGAAAATATAATGAAAGAATAAACGAAATGCACAATATTTAAGTCAGCTATGAATGTAGTATATGTATAGGCATATCAAGTTCGGTAAAACTCTGAAATATATTTCCTAAGACATGTTATATTATGCTAAAAATTAAAAAAAATGGTCACCATTGTCAAAATTTAAACAGGAAGACCGAGAAACAAAGAAGTCAAGTCGGCTTTATGCATAGTATAAGTGTACCAAGTAAAGTGAAATTCTAAAAAAATGTTTAGTGAGATATGCTAAAAATATAAAGAAAATATAAAATTAAAAATTAGCCGTCATTTTAAAAAATATGAAAATATTTCCTAAGATATGTGTTACCAAGCTAAAATTATAAAATTGGTTGCCATTTTGAAAATATGCACACAGGATGAGCGAAATGAATAATATTCAAATCAGCTTTGTCTGTAGTATACGTGTACCAAATTTTGATAAATTCTGGAAAATACTTCCTGAGATATGTTATACTATGCGAAAAAGGTAAATATGGCTGCCATTACAAAAATATGAACACAAGAATGAAGGAAATAAACAATTTTCAACTCAGCTTGTTATGTGGTATTTTGTAACAAGTATGTTGCAATTGTAAAAAATATTTAGTGAGATATTTAATACTATGCGGAAAATATAAAAATGGCCGTCATTTTGAAAATATGCACACAGGATGAACTAAATGCATAATATTCAAGTCAGCTTTGTATGTAGTATATATGTACCTAGTTTAGAGTAGTTCTAAAAATATTTCCTACGATTTGTGACATTATGCTAAATATATAAAAATAGCCGCTATTTCGAAAATATGCACACAGGATGAACGAAATACATAATAGTTAAGTCAACTTTGTATGTAGTATATAGATACCAAGATTGATGAAGTTCTAAAGTACGGTTCCTTAAACATCTAGTTTGACCAAAAATTTTAAAACGGCCGCCATTTCAAAAATATGAACATGGCGTAAACGAAATATAAAAAAAGTCAAGTAAGATTACAAAGAAATATATGTGTACACAGTTTGAAGAAATTCGGTAAAATGGTTCAAAAGTTTTTAGGGGGACCCACACACAGCCACACACACACTCACCTAGATACACACACAGGCACACCCACACAGACAGAAAGATAATCTCATAAGCCTACTTTTTACTTCGAAAATTAGGCTAGTAAAATAAATTGTCGTTTATAGGTTCTGGAACATAATGTGCTTTGCAAACGTTGAAAGTTTAAATAAAATGAACGCAAGACTCAGATATACAGGACACGGGTAAGAAGTTTGCTGTGTCCTGCATTGTGGAATGAATACCAGCAGTCGGCTCTGGTGATTACGGAAAACAATGGGAAATCGAAGTAGAGGTTTTTGGGCTATTAATATACATGATGTAATTCAGAATTGGTTTAGATACTATTTTACCTTTGCACTTTCCACTTATAAAACATAATTTAGGTTTAGTTATTACTTTAATATCTGTGGGATGATTGTTCAATATCTGTACTATTTACTAAAACATTGTGGTCTTCTAATAATCAGTTTAACAGTCGTCGAGTTTTATGTATTCACTGTACATAAAGCGAAGTGTTTAAATACTTTTCTGAACCGCAAACATGATTATAAAAACCAATTGAATTATTTGCTTTCCATAGTTATTTATTTTGCAGTATTAATATTGTGCACAATAAGAGAGTTAAATTTATTTGCAGGTCGTTACCATTAATGTAAAAAGTGTATTCATTCTGCAAATTTGGCTTGTAAGCCTATTATTCAGAAGACGAAGAGCTCAGATAGTTGTTGATTTCCTTCAGGACAGCCGTAGAAAGTTCTTGCGTGCCGGCAGTAAAAATTCGGCCAGTCATCATGTCAAACTGGCCACCTGAAACATTCACGACAAAATGTATTTCAATTCCAGTGTTTAGTTCCATATCATTACTTCACACACAAGCGCTTTCTTGTCATGTCTGATACATAAATTAACTCTCACGTTTTGTACCATTACGGGATCCACAGTGGCCGAATGGTTAGACCATTCTCCTCCCATCAAGGCGACCCGGGCTTGATTCCCGGTGGGGTCGGTCCCCGGACCCTCGCACGTGAGTTTTCTCGGGGATCTCCCGCTTCCTCGTCCACCCACCGCAGCGCTGCAGCACACTTTACTCATGCCCCCCTCCACCAGCGCTAAATACCTATATGTTAAGTGTTGACCAAAATGACTACTTTTTTTTGCGCAAAAACAGACTGGGAGTGAAATAAAGTGTTCTGGCACACTTAATTTAGAAATACTTACATGTTTATGTATAGTGAGCTAGGTTAAAAATGTATAATATTCATGTATGTACTTTTTTGCTAAATATTTTGTTGTGTTTCTTGAACACTGCAAAGTACACTTCAATGGCAAGTAAGTGACACAAGTGATTTTATGGATATCAGATCATTATTTAAGTCAACTTTGAAATTTTTGAAGTGTTTGCAAACATTAAAAGGAATTAAATAATCTTTTTGTAGATTAAAATCAGTTAATAACAGTGGTTATGTTATCATAGGAATTTGCGTGACTGTAGCCTTTCTTACAACCTACTCTGTGCCGTTTAACATATCTGTGGCCGCATAACATTTATGTTACGTAATGTTAGTCACAAATCAAGACAACATTTAACTAACATTTAGTTTAACGGACATCTCAAGATGCTTCTACAACTAAAAAAAGTGAATATACATTGCATTTAACATGTATAGTATGGCGTTTAAGCTAAACAGCGTTTAGGCTTCTATGACGTCTGCGCGACAAAAAATTCCGGACGCGATGTGAATTCCGAAAAAAAATATTTATATTTTATTCGCGTTCCGAATGCGACAAAAACAATCAAACGTAATTATATTGTGTACGCTAATGATGCTAACAGGTGAGTTGGTAGTAAATTGCATTTAAATATTTCATGAGAGTTTTTTGTTTGTTATTTCAAGGAAGCCTAAATCATAAACTTATAAGCAAACGTTTAAATAAGACCTTATTTTAAAATAAGGGAGTGTTAAAATTATGCTACGAACAAACGAAAGAAAATAAATAAATAAATGAAATACTCCAAACATAAAGGACAGTCGTACTAGAGTTTAGTATTTAACTGAGATGAACTACTATCATTTAATATTTTTTTTTAGTATTTGTTGCGTGGCAGACGAAATATCTGTCGCGCTATTGTATATCCACTATCAGGCGACAGTATTTGAGCTGACTTACCTGTTGTGTCGAGAACAACGCCTCCTGCTTCCTGTATGATGAGAGAAGCTGCAGCTACGTCCCAGCAGAATATACGAGTGTTGTCAATGTAGGAGGCGTCAATGCTACCCTTTGCGACGTAGCACATCTCGACGGCACAGCTGGCCAGGACCACGTACCTGGTGAAATACGCAACTTACACTGCGTCGTCATTGACACACACACATTATGAGCAAACATTCTAATACCAGATATGTCCACAAAAATCAGAAAATGATTTACACATATTTATGTACTGGCTGCTGTTAGACTTCGCTCGAATTTGTAGTCAGATTAAACATAAAATATTAAATTTTTATTTTAAAACTCATGCTTTGTCTTTTTTTATAAAAAAACATCACGTCCGCCTGACCGTAATTTTTCATTCCTAACAAGGTATAACATAACACCATGTATCAATTGGGAGGCGTAGACAAATATATTACCGTTACCCAGACAATCGTGTTATGGATTACGCTCGAAGGAACTAATTATGTCCTAGAGAAAGTGCAAGTGCTAAATAACAATATTTGTTGGCGGAAAAAACGGGCAAAAACGTTTTACACGAGGTTTAGATACACACAGGAACTTTGACCTTGAATATCTCAGTTCTAGTGAACGGTGGGTTTGTTTTCTGTAGTTTAATGCCGTCCCATTGAAGCAAAGCATGTAAATAATATTAATTCAGAACAATAGAATATATTTCTTTATTTTATAACAATTTAAATATAACAGTACGACTGTTAAAATACCAATTGGTTTTGCGTAAAATAGTTTGGAATTTGTTTCTTCGCATTTACCAGTGAGTCGGGACAGTGAGCGTACCTTCGAGGCCTTTCTCACTCTCACCAAATAGGGTAACAATCAACTCAAGAGGTATGTGTATCGAAAATTACGTCGGCAGCAGTGGCGCGTACATGACCCGGATCCAGTGCATTGCACATCATCTCCTCGCTCATGGCTTTCTGGGGTTGCTGCATGATGAGAGACCAGCTGACACCTTACATGCAGACTTCTTGATTGCCGTTTGTTTCCAAGTAAGGACACTAACTTACCTCCTTCCCCACCTTACTACACCCACATTCTTTCGGCGGTTTTGAAATTCGGATGTCGACAATAGAAGTTTCGAGGCGGTATGAGGGGTAAACTCGGGTCTATTTATAGAGATGCAAAAAGTCAATTTACCGGGATTTCTTCCTGGCTCTTTGGACCTTTGGTTTTTGACTTCTTACGAAAAAGTTTTTTAGGTCCCTTAGTTGTTTATTTATGTAGAAAACATTATAATAATTTAAAAGTTTGTTTCACAAGATACGTATGCCCTTTCTAATGGTTATGCATAAGGAATTTGTTTTGTTAGATCATTAACAAGTTAATGAGTCCTAGGTTAAGAATGATTGGGTTAGGTTATCCGTACATTTAGGTTAAAATAGTGACATTTAAGGCTGGCGTTACGTTTTTAAAATTATTTATTTTATGTTTGACGTGACACAATTGTACAGTATTTACTGGCAGGCCGGTGAAAATTACAAAGACGTTGTTCATATGGCAACGTTTAAGTCAACATTGTTTTAACCTAGGACAAATAACATTTGATTTGTTAAATTTTGCCAGATCAATATGCATAGACGCAAGATACTATTTGGTTGGTTAAATGTAAATAATGAGTTAAAATTTAATACCGTTTAGCCTCCTTGAAGTGGCATATTTTTGTTAATACAAACAAGAGTCGTATTTAATCTTCTGGGCTTTTACAAAAGATATGTTATTTTATTTATTTACTTCTGGAGTAATTACTGAATCGTTAAAAAACCCCTTTGCCTCACTTTATTTTACTGTTTTTGAGTTAAGAGATAAACTTACGCGTAAACGCTGTGGATAGAATATTTATTTTGCCTAAATTTTGACTGCGTAAGTTTATTTTATTATTATAATAAATATTTAATTGTAAACTTGAGAAGTTCTGAAATAAAATTATTTTCAGTGTTGAAAAATGCGCTATAAGTCCAAACTAAAACAGCATGTCGAAAATTTCTATTTCTGCCCTTTTTTTAGTTACGGCAACTGTTTAAGATAAATGTGAGGCTTTCTTTCAGAGATCCACATTTTTACATTTCACCTAATCGCTGAGCGAGCCTAATTGGGTGGACGGTATGTTATTTTTAATAAGTTTAAGATGGAAAATATTTTCCTCTAATTATTATTCATTTAAACTCGTGACATGTATGCATGTTACATTATTTTACTGAAGTTTGGCAATAAAATTACGAACAGTATAGTCTTGTTTGCTTCATATTCGCTTACTATTGAATAATTTTTCATCTATTTCTTATAAAAATAAGTCGGCGTGTATGGTATTGAAAGTTTGTTCCTCAAGCTGTATATCCTATAGGGTAAAGTCACCTAAATTGAACCAGTTTTTAAAATGTTTTTTTTTTTGTTTCAAAAAATTTATTTTCACATAAGTACATATAAGGATTATGAACCACGTATATTGCACTGTCATTATATGAGGATAGAGTTATAATGGTAAACATACAAGTACAGTAATAAATCATTTTGGTGAAATCTGTACTTGGTCCAACTTAGGCAACTGGTTGCTTAGATTGGACCACCAGTCTCCTTGTTGGACCATTTCAATTATGAACAATTAAAAGTACTCCATTTCTTAAAACCACATTCGCTGCGGAAATACTTTTTCACGCCTTTCTAAACACCTGTGCATTTAGAATGCACCCACGACCTACACTTCATGCATTGTATCATATCTTCAATTCTTGCTTCTTCACAGTAACTGCAGAGCCATTTACTTTCTTCCTCAAACGTTGTTTCTTTATTTTCTTGCACAGGTTTCGAAGTACCAACTCGTTTCGATGGACGAACACGTTTCGGTGTTTTGTTTGCACAGATGAGACTGGATGATAGTTCAGTTGCAGCACCTGCCCGTCTTTTCTTCAAGTTCCTAGGGTGGACATATGGGTCAGGTGATATTTACCCTACAGTAACTTTTAATGCCACTCTTTCTTCTGGGGTTGTGGTGGTGTTATTAGTTCGCACAATTGCATCTGCTAAAGGAGTGTTGACCTCTGTACGTGGACAAGAGCCTGGAACATTTTCTACTTCAATGTTTCGATTTAAAATACCCGAAGCAGCAAAATGCTCGTCAGTTAAAACTGTACGGTCAGCTTGATTATCTAAACCAATTAGCAGCTGTTGAAAAGACTGCAGCTCTTTCATATTCTTCTTCCAATAGCCCAGCGACTGGAAACATGGTAATAGTGAGCCTAGGTTGAGTTCTTAGCCACTTCTGCACAGATTGATCATAGTAGGTCTGTAGTGACTTGAAGGATGCTACATCTAGTGGTTGTAGTCAATGAGTCGTATGGGAAGGAAGTTGCAAAAGAATGACTCCATTGTCTCGAGCTAGTAGTAAGGCTTTCAGGTTATTACTATGGGTACTATGACCATCAAGCAGTAGTACAACTTTTTTGTCACAGGTTGGATGGACAGTCTTGATGAAGTGACGTAACCAAATGCAAAAATGTTCAGAGTTTATGTATCCTGATTCAGAAATTTCAATAAAACTTCCTGGTAGTGTCCCTAGTACAATTTGGTCTGCCATCGTCAGTCTTTTGAAAATTATCATTGGTGGTATGTAGTGTCAAGCAGCACTGACACAGCAAACCATTGTAGTGTTGACTCCACGTTCACCACTTGACAATGCACCAATATGTTTTTTTCTCCTCTTTGACCCCACAATTTTTTGCGACTTTTTCTGTACTGTAGATAAGCCACTCTCGCCTACGTTATAAATTCTTGTAGCTTCCAAGTTATTAGCATCACATATTCGTTCTAAAATGTCAAAAAATTCATCTTCGCGCTCTCTATTGATACCATTCGCTCGTGCTATCGATGTAGATTCTGGTTGACGTAATGACATTTCAGGGTGCCTTTTCATGAAAGCGTAGAAACACTTCTTGCCTGCCATTTTCGATTCATTGTTGAAGTTGTGTTCTATGCCGTTCCTTTTTTCAAGATCGTAAGCAAGCTTTCTAATATCTGTAATAGTTAATCCAAACATCATATTTTCAAATTTCAAGATGTGTTGCACAAGCTGATTCTCTATTTCTTCTGAGAAAACGGTTGATCTTCCAAGCTGTTTTATTTCTCCATTTTTGCAATTTCGTTTTTGTTTATTGCATGCCGTTTTAAAGTAGCCTTAGAAACAATGTACATCCGAGCACATTCATTCAAACCATGATCCCCATTAAAGATGCAGAAACAGCCATACTCAGCTCAACTAAGTTCCATTTTGCGTATTTTCCTCGTGACGTCATGCTACAACATAAAAGTCGCCTCTATAGGACCTATTTTACATATCAATCTAACCAAGGACATAGATAATGTTTAGTTTTAGATTCTTTAGATAACATGCACTGTAAAAATATCGAGGTAAAATTCCTGCATATTTTAGGGAAACAAATTAGTCCTTACGATTACATGTACGGGAAAATCACCCCACATTTATGTGAAGAACACTTTTAACAAGTAATTAAGGGAACTTTTCAATACACACGAGTGAAAATTACCATACACTTATCACGTAAATTTTTCTATAGAGCCTATATGTTTACATTATGCAGCAGATATGTTATATTTATTATTAAATATAACAAATTATGTAACGCACACTATTAGGTAATCTAATGTGAACATAAATAGACTGGCATAAATTTTGTAATATACTGCTTCTAATCTACTCTTGACATCGAGTAGGCTTTAATAAAACAAATCCTACCAATGTAAAGCAAAATTGCACTATGAGTTTCCTTAATTGGACCGGTCCAAATTCAGCAACTTAAAGAGGTTCAAATTAGGGAACTCTGCCATATTTACTTCTTGGCTCGCTCATTACAAACTAAAGACATTATTTTCAAGTGTTATATATTTAAAGGAAACGTAAATGTATGCTCTTTATAGATATAACAGGCACATATATAACTAACCTGATACAGTAGTTTTCGCTTATAGTCACTCGCAAAATATTACATTACAAGTTACGAAAACACGTTTCTGATCACACGTCACACAACTCTTGTATTTCAACACTCACGATGGGATGGTAGTGTTGCTTTAATAAGTAGTTTATATGTCTGTCGGGAGATGGCACCTCTGTTCACAAACACGCGAGATACAGCGGTGGTCCAATTTTGGCGCTGGTCCAATTTAGGCGACTTTCCCCTACGACCGAGAGACCTTATCTGAGAGTTCTATTGACAATATTTTTGTGTGGTTGTTGAGGATAATCTTTTTCAGTCTAGGACATTTTATGTTTTTGACATTATTTAATCTCACTCGCTTAGTTAGTAATTTAAAACACTGTTCCACGAATATTAAATATTCGATGTAATAGTCTTGGTTCCATATACCAGTTGTCAGAAAATGTCACTCGTTCGTGGAATATACTTTAACAGTGGCCCAGAAGTCGTGTTTTCCTGAGACATGATTATAGGAAAAAAATAAATTTTAGTGTATCATTATCTATAAACAGCTACATACTGAAGCTGAGTATGTAGCAACGATTTAAAAATCTAAATCCTAGGAGGTTTTAAACTATTTCAGGAGCTAAGAATAGATTTCGTTGTTATCACAAACTCTGTTGGATTATGGCGATGACATAATCATATTTTTGAAAAAACAAGGAAATATTTACATACGAAAATGTAACACGCCTAAATGTGTTATAAAATTTTGTATATTAATTACTGTTTTAAATTAACACAAACTATCTCATATAGAGTTCATTTTATAACTAATCTAACAAGAAATTCATTAATATTAAATAATTGTCTCATTGTGAATTCAAACTTATATTAGAAGCTTCGATTATATGATCTTGTTGCGACACATAACAATTGTTTGGAATCTGGTGCAAATGTGGACGTTTGAATTTAAATCATATAGCTGAAGCTTTACACAAATAGCGAAAACTGCAAGTCGCTTTCGACCATTTCAGTGGTGAAGATAAAATAAAAACGAATATAATAATTATAGGACTCACCCGTGCGTAATATTCTTCATGTGCGTGACTAGGCCATAATCAATTGGTAATACTGAATTATTTGGAGCTGGCAGGGTTCTTAGTGTAGTCACCAAAGCTTTCGACAAATCTGAAAACAAATCGAAACATGATTATTTTTTGTAATGTTAAGATCAGCAAATGCTACATTATTTGTGAAAATCAGTGTTACTGAAATCATAAATCAATGAGAGGCGATACACTATCACCCTGTTTTTGTTAAAAATTAGAAGATTCAGTTGTATTTATGCTGCTGTTTCTCTTTTATATGTAAAATTTATTATTATATTAGAATAAGTCCAACATTAGAGATGCTTTAATGTATGTTAGTAAGTTATGTTTCTTTTTCAGACTGTTTGATTTAAGTACATTTAAATATATTTCAAAACACATGTAAATACATTGGTATGATAAGATAACCATGTTTGCTTAACACGATTGGAGATAAAAATCAATTTACATTAATTATATATTACATAAGTTTAAATTTATATAACATAAGTATACAAAAATAATTTTGTTTTTAATCAAATTTAGTGATTCTGGAATTACAATGCAATGATTCGCTTAAACCATGCCTAATATGTAAGATTTTCTTATTACTTATTATATCGTTTTAATTTTTAACGCTTTCGCTTGAAGCTTTAGCCAAATTACATATATATGTATATATATACACACATATATATGTATACATGCATACATATATATATGTATATATGTACATATATACACAAATATATATGTGTGTGTGGGTTGGTAGGTTTGTGTGTGGGTGTGTGTGAATTACTGGTGCATCATTGGTTACTACCTATTTTAGTTGTATTAAGAAATAATTATTTTTCCTATTTAATACACGAAGTTATCAGCATAATACTTATTAAAACCATACTTTACTAAACGTGAAGGCAAATTATCCAAAAATTTCTAATAATTTACATGAGCCTTGAAATATTTAATTTATCTTTTAACACGGTGCACCTACAACAACGACTAATCAAATCAAAGTTGGGTTACAAAGTGTGAAAATATTAAATTGGCTTTCTGTCGGTCCTGTAGTTTTTGACATACGCGTATTAAAAAATATGTAGTTCTATTCATGTCGTGAAATTTTCGTAATTTTAGATACATTTTTTAAACACAACAAGAACCAACATTTTATAGTTCAAGTGACCTTACGTAAATCAAAATCCGTACTGAGTGAAAGAAAACTTCGGAAATTTTCCTAGTATATTTTATGTTTTGAAAAAAACTCGCATGGCAATAGTTTTACAAACAGGATTAGGTATGAAAAAAATACTTCAATTTTAAGTCGCTGTTCTGGGTTTTATGTACGCTCAGAGGTAGATGAAATTCTGATCAATTATTCATTTAGATATCTCATGCAATTAAAAGTTCCAAAATCCACCACTGTGTAGCAACTACACACTACGCACCAAGTGAATTAAGGCTGCGCTGTGTAGTTTTTTTCACATTGGTGCAAAGAAACTCGAAACATTACTAACGAAATGATTGAAAATATTCAAGACTAAGAACAGTTGCGCAAAATAATACATTGTTCGTTTGTAAAAAATTATTTTTCTTGATTTTGGCCATTTTTCATAGCAAATTAGCAACACTAGGTGATACTTTGGGTGCAAAACTCTTAAAAAAACTGTGAGGTTTATGGCAACCAAAAAAAAAATTGATACTAATTACGATATATTTGTAAGAAAACATTGTAGGGATTCTTCGACATGAAAATTATGTTGCTTTGAAAAATATATATTCTGTATCACTGTAAGTCAACCGGGCGAGGACTTCACCTAACTAAGAACTAAATGTGTACCGAGTCTGAAGAAATTCTGAAAACTGGCTATACTAATATCTCCAGTAAACAAAAAATTATTAAATTTTAGCCATTTCTATATTATATTTGCGCTTAAACTAAACAAAAAAATAATTAACTTGCTATCGACCCTTTCCCTATTGGAGATTTTAGGCTATAGTTCTTTAGAAACTCGGACGTTATTATCATGAATAAATCTTAAAGGATTCATTTACATTAAAACAAGTAGTTTCTTTTATTTTTTTCGCGCTCGCTTGGCGTCGGAAAAATTTCTGTTTTCAGAAGAGTGGCCGTACGTTCTTTAGTACTAACAACTTAAAATCAATCCAACCCCGAGCTATCACGTGGTCGTCCCGCGTCTGCCCACACAGGGCTACCAAGACATTTAAAAAGCGCGTATCTACTGGCGACTCGCACCTCCGCGCGCCTAAACTAGCCAGCCAATCGGTGTGCTGTTATTCTCGCACTGGCCACGCCCCCTAGCGTCGCTTTTCTGGCTCCCGACTGCACTGTCAATTATTTATACTTTACTTTAATTCACTTAAAATTACATAATTATTCACACCACACTGTTAACGTATACTTCTGACAAAATTTGAATTAAAACGCTTTACAATAGTTAATAAATACTTTACATTGTGTTGACAGCGCGGCCACTGATTGGCCGTTTCTTTCCCCTTGGTGTGGCCCTGCATGATTTGTGTCTGTAAAGGCAGGGGGTGGGGTTGAACAGAGAGTCAGTTACGCCATATTTAATATTATTCTTTTCGTAGGTGCTGTAATAATTTTTCGAGGGATCCATATCCAAATAAATTAATTTCTAAACATTTCAAAGTGGGGTTTAGGGATAACCTCCTTCTCACACAAGACAATAAGTTCTGCTCGGGAATTTTTCACAGTCTAGAGAGTTAGTCTTGTCCCTCCATCCTTATGTCACGAGTTGATGGATGGCTCTCTACAATCATTTCCTGGCGTCACCAAGACGTCGCTTCTCTCAACCAGAGAGAGAGCCTCTGTCCTTAAGAAACATAGCGTTTATTCGCTATTTAACCCAAAATACCTAAGTCAATTTTTCTATCAATATATTACAAACTTATACGGGCGAATTCCTTAATGCCCGTAACAAACTTAACAAGTACTATGAGTCGGTTACTGAGTTTAATGCATTTCTGAAAAATCTTAGGTAACTAATGTAATCATAATGTGTTCGAAAGGCCGATATTTAGAAAATACTAACAGGGCATGAACAAAATCCTAAAACCCTGGCCACCTTGCTAAGTACTATATTATGTGTACTGTGTGTATGAAGAAGTTCTGAAAAATGGATCCCTGTCTTTATATTGTGATCAAAATATATCAAAACTTACTCCAATTTGAATCTATGAACACGGTAAGAACAAAATAACATGAAATACAAACTTAATAAGTAATATGAGTGCACTAATTATGATGGGGAAAAATACGCTCTGTGTTCCGAAAATTTTTGTACAGATACTTACCCCTTTGAAAAAAAAAATATATATTACGGGAAGAACTAAATACGTCAATGACAAGACGGCTTACCTTATTAATAAGTAAATATGAAGATTGACGAAATTCGGAAATATATATATTTCCTTAGATGTGTCACATTATGCCTAAAATATAAAGTTGCCACTAATTTAAAAATATGAACACAGAAAGAAGAAAGTACACACAAGTAAAGGAATTTTAGTATATGTGGATCAAGTTTGATAAAATTCGAAATCATATTTCCTCAGTTACATCTTATTGTGCTAGAAATAAAAAAGTGGCACTAATTTTAAATACATAAATACCTATAAGATGGACTAAGTCTACCAATGTAAAGTTATCTTACAAAGTTGTATGTGTGTAGCAAGTTTAACGTAATTCGGAAAAATATTTCCTCAAACACGGCATATTACGCTAACATATGAAAAACGTCAGCCGTTTTAAAATATAATCCTACGATGAACTCTTACACGAAAGTCAAAGTCAACTTAATGCGTGTACCGAGAATTTTGAAATACGGATAAATATTTCATCAAAAATACCGCACTATGCTAAAATATTAAAATTGGCCCGCCATTTTAAAAATGTGAACATTAAATAAACAAGATACACAACAATTAATTCAGCTTACTAACGTTTTTGTGCGTAACAAATGTTATAACATTCTAAGAGATATTTCCTCACATACGTCACATTAAGCAAAAATATAGAAATTATGGCCATTATTTTATATGTTAACTTAGTACAAAGGAATGGATTGTATAAGTGTGAACTAACTTTTAAGAAATTCGAAAAATAGATAGAAGAAAAATTCTAATAGTACGTCAACTTGCTGAGTGGTTATGTATACCAAGATTAATAAAAAAAAGGAAACATTATTCTTCATGTGTATCATAGTGTACCAAAAATATTAAAAATTAACATCATACGGAAAATATGAATAAAGGATTAAGGAAATACACTAAATTTAGGTCATCATATTATGTAGTATCTGTGTATCTAGCTTGATGAATATTGGAGGAAAGAGAAGGTAAATGGGATTTACGCCTCGTCGACATTGTGGACATGTGACAAAGCTTGATAAAATGACGGGAGTTGGGAGAGGAGTCAGCCATGGCTTTTGTTAAGGAACCATCCAAGCATTAACCAGTATTTATAACAAGAAAACCACGGAAAATAGACATCAAGATGGCATGAGCCGAGGATCGAACCCGGGTCACCCGAATGCGACTCCAACGTGTTTCCGGTGTGCCACCTCGCTCGGTCCGATGAAATTGCGAGTAATGTATTCGCAGATATAATGTATTGTGCTAAAAATATACAATTGCCGAGAATTTGTAGCTATATTTACTGCATGAGCATAATAAATAAAGTCAAATCGCCTCACTAGGTTCTTTACGTGTACCAAGTTTGATTTAATTCTAGAATACGGTTCCTTTGATAGCTAGTATGATCAAACGATGGTAAAATGGCAGCCATTTTGATAAACATTGAACGTTGCTTATCAAAATACATGAAAGTCAAGTCAGATTACTAAGTAACGTATGTGTACCATGTTTGGTGAAATTCGATCTACGGGTTCAAAAATTTTTAGAGGAGTAACCGCACACACACGCGTGTCCGCGCGTGCAGACACACACACACAGAGAAAGTTGATCTCATAAGCCTACTTTTCCATCGATGTGTAAGCTAAAAATAGATAAATTAGTCAAAATGTTACGCAAAATAAAAAAAGTAAAAGACTAAGCACATAACGTAGAGTAAGTGACAAAAGGCCAGTTTCTCATTGTCTGTTTAAAGTCTTGGTTATCTGGTTAAGGTTAATATGACAACATTACTGTGACGTGTTGACCTACGATTGGCTGCAGTGAGCGTTCCGTTTTTTAGCCTACTTTATGAGATCACCAATCTGTGTATGTGTCTGTATGTGTGTGTAGGTGCGTATGCGTGTGTGTCCATGTGTGTGTGTGAGTGCCCCCTAAAAAATTTTGAAGCAGTGGTCTGAATTTCATCAAACTTTGAGTACATGTAACACGTAGAAACCTCACTTGACTTGTATACATTTTGTTTATGCCCTTTTCATATTTTCAAGACGGCCGCCATTTTAAAATTTTTAGATCAAGCTACATATTTCATCACACTTCGTACAAGGATACTACATGAAAAGCTGACTTGACTTTGTGTGTTTCTATCATCCTGTGTTTATATTTTCTAAATGGCAGACTTTTTACATCACTCTTGGTACTCAAATACCACATACATAGCTGACTTGAATATTGTCTATTTAGTTCATGCTGTGTTAATTTTTTTTAAATGTCGTATGTACATTTTAATATTTTTAGCATATTATTGCGGATATTAGGAAGAAAGTTTTCAGAATTTAATCAAACTTGGTATACGAATACCACATACAAAGCTGAATTGACTTTTGTGTATTCCGTTTATTTTGTGTTCACGTTGAAAAATTATTAATATATTTTTAGCATAGTGTTACATATCTAAGGAAATATTTCTCAAAATCTTACCAACCTTGGAACACATATAGGCCTACTTCATTCAAAGCTGACTTGACTTTTGGCTGTCGTCTTTATAGTTTAACATAGTATTACATTGGCCCAATTGGCAGCCATTTTATATTTTTGTATTATAATCCATATGTAATAAAAAATTTTATTTAGGGATTTCATTACACTTGGGTCACATATACTACATAGCCTACAAAGCTGACTTTACTTTTCTGTATTTATTAACCACGTGTTTACATTTTTATAATGGTCACAATGTAATGTTTTTGCGAAATATGACATATTTGGGGAAATATTTTTTCTGGAGTTCAAAAATTTCGGCACACATATTATAATTAGTTAGTTTATTGGACTTTGGCGTATTTCGTACATCGGCCGGTAATATTTTGAAATCTGCGGCCTGTTTTTTTTATCTTTATGATGAAATTGCATATCACAAATTTTTTTCAATATTTTAAACAGACTGGGTACGGGTACAATGCTTAGTAAGCTGACTTTTCTTTATATTTTGTTTGCATATTGTTATGTATATTATGCATACTATTATTATATATTCCCATATGCACGTAAACGGTTTTAACCTTCATGGTTAATTTGCACCATCTTTCAGGAAAGTAGGCTTATTAGTTATGTTGGTATAACTTCTTGTTTATTTTGTGGTATTGGTTAGCTGTAATGTTTGTATCACGTACGAAAATAAGCTGCCGTCTGAAAATTTTGCTTCTTTAGACACATAATTATTGAGTTCTCTAGCAGAAAAGTACGCACATATCATAGAAACTTGAGGTACATAATATAATGTTATATTTAAGAAATGTTTGTATTCATGTACCTGTTCCAGATATTTGATAATGTAGCACACATTCTTTTGTTGCCAGGTATGACTTGTTATTTTACTTTTACAAAAGAACATCACTTCAACTGTCGTGTATGATGTACAGGTTATGTCTTTGCTCTCACGTGAATAGCCTTTTTTTTTTTGTCGTGAAATTTTTAGTTAAGGGCTTGTTCTCGAGTTTTTTTCAGACTGGTGCCAATAACTCAAATATTTTTTAACCAAAAGTTTTGAAAAAATTTGAGTCAATGTGCAATCACACGATGCACAATACTGTGGACGCGTTTTTTTAAAAATAATGTACCATTCGCCAGCAAAAAATAATTTCCTTCATTTTTGCTTATTTTCACGACGAAAAACGTGGTACTTTGGGTAATGAAATCTAAAAAACCGTTCAGTATAATTATACAAAAAAATTCAGCTACAAATTATAACATATAAGTGTCAAAACAGTGCAGCGAAATTTTGATATGAGTATTAGCAATAAAAAATATTTTCGAAATCACTGCAAAACACCGTAACAAGGACTTAAAGTTCATTCATAATATCGAACCAAACAACGTCTATGGAAAAAAATCCGGTACTCTTATAATTACAACATAAACAATAAACTAGAAGAAAATTTTCATATACCAACTCTCGGATACTCGACTTTGCAAGCAGTCCTTTGTTGGTACAAGGTATGTGGTCGGAGGTGGGAAAGACACGTGTAACAAAGGAAACGGAAGGAGACGGGATACACCTAAGAAAATTTCACCTTGTTTCTGTGCAGTGTTGGAAGGTGTCAGAGAGGGAAATAAGGGGTTGTTTGGTTGTTTGACAGCATATGTGACGCTCCATAGATACTCGCCTCCTTTGCCGTCAGCATAACTTTGGCCTTGAGCTAAAAATACTGCAGCTGGCCTTGTCTGTTGGGGTAGGGGAGAGAGGCAGCCGAATAAAAAAAACTGTCTTTCAGTACTTGTCGACTACGGGTGATAGGTTCTTACCTCCTCCTTGTTTATCTCACAGTTTCGACCTTACCGAACCCCTCTACCGAAAACTTTGCTGTACTCTGATACAAGCTAGGGTACAGCTGTGCAATAACAATCTGAGGTATACATTCTTAAGGTTACTAGCAGTTGATCGATAGATGGAACAGAATGATTCTTGAAAACCAAAAAAAAAAAAAAACTCGCAAAATGTACAAACTTACATGTGTATAGTCTATACAGTATAAATTTGCATGATTTTGACATTTCTCTACTGAAAAACATGCTCAACAGCTCCAATATGTTGACTCTTTAAACCATCTTGATATCCCACGAAATAATGGCGTCTATAGATTTGCTTGGATACACTCTTAAAGATTAACAAATTGGAACTCCGAAGAGAAATGTCAAAATCAGGCAAACTTATGCCATACAGACTATAACATAACCTACCATAGTTTGTAAAGTAACTTACAAAATTTTGCGACATGAATAAGAAAATACTTATCAAATCTTCAATGGCAAGCTACATAGCCTACAAAATGATTTAAAGAACATTACACTCCACACTTATTAACATTCATCTTTTACAATTTTCTATAAGGAATAAAATAAATAATACAATAACATGAATTATGTGGTACGTACGTGTAAGTGAATTTCCAACATAGGTTTGTAAAAAATTATCCAAAATTATGCATGAAAATATTGGATTAAGGTATGTAACATAACGTAGAAAATATTTTCACGTGGATATTGTGTACAAGAATGAAGGCCTACCTTTCTATACGCAATAAATAAAAATTAATAATAATGTGCAATAAATAACTTTACAACTGTTTGTGGGAACTTCTCGACGTCCTTTAATATTTTCTTGTGGTTGTGTCTGGACCGTATTTTTATTCGGGCGAAATCTCAAAAACAATTCTTGGTCATCCATCTGCATGTGATTTTGGTGTTCCCAGAATTATCTTAGCCTGTTTATGAAATATACTATTTACTATCTCTTCATTATAATCTTCAAATAAAAACAAATTTTAATCATCTGCCATCGTCATCTAAGAAATTTTATTTTTCTACGAGTCATTGATTACGCAAACTTGTTTGCTTTCAATGTATTGCTTATCTCGGTAATCGGTACTTCTTCTTATGTTTAACTTAACCAATGGTTACCAACTACTAACCCATTGAATTACCTTGATTGTACTTGAGAAACAGAAATTATTGATAACATTGGTTAAATTTTAATGAAAAGATAACTGGAACAAAACAAGGCATTGAGAAATCTTAACTTTCCATTTCGTTTGTTTAATGAAACAACTGGCTACTATCACCTTTAGCAATAAAATTTAATTTTATCCTCACAAATTTAGCAAATTACATTCAAAATACATTTTAATAATTTCAAACGTAGGGTAATATTTTATTTCAAAAAAGTTACGTTTCATCATTTACTCGCATACTAATTTCAACCTTATAGCTGATTTTATATTGTGTGAATCTTCTGCATTACGTTACGTTTTCACATTTACTGCATAGTCGTTTGATAATTTGATATACTGGTTTTTACTAATTAATTGACGTAGGGGTAGTTTTGTCAACGGCGGGTGATCATTTATGTGACTCTACTACACTCTTTTGGTTACCGAACAAAATAATAGAAAATTTCGATGTTAGGTATTAAATAAATTTTAAGAACACGGCAACCAAATGTGTAATCACGTAACTATAGACAAAATCTGCTACCTTCGTGATGATTTATTTCGTGCTTGTAAAGAGTGACAGCAGAGAACAATTATTCATTATTTGTTTAAATTAACTCAGAGGCAATTTATTTAAGTTTATCAGTTAAACAGGTATATTTATTTTTAAAAAAATAAACATTGGTTCTTTTTTTAAGTGCCAGAAATATTTACATGAAACTATACGTACTTGTTTAAACAAATTTCTAGTTATTAAATGCACACATACAATTAAAAATATTACGGTTATCTTTTATAGAAACGGGGCCCTTTACAAATAAACTTTTAAGTGAATAGTAAAAATAGACAATGAAATTAAATACGCTACATTTTTTTCTTATTGTATCAAGTTTCCGTGTTGAATTCTTGCAGGCGAAAAATAGACTGAACAAGACGCATTATCGTAGGATGCAGCATCCTCAGAGCAAGATACTATACTGAATATAGTCCGTGAAGCGGCTACTTATCAGCGTTCTGAGGGTGTCGGGAGAATACTCCATGGCCAATCCAGCATGCCAAGTCGGCAGGGACATGAGAATTTTAATAGTAGGTCGGAAAACATGTAAACTGGAAAACTTGATTCGAAGATGGATTGAGACTGGAACTGAATCTGAGACTGGGACGTTCTATGAGCCGAACTAGAACTGAAACCCTCAAAGATGAGAGTGAAGAAATGCCACGTAGCTAGCATCTTGAAGCTAGTTGCAGATTGTAGAAATTGCTCACGACATTTTCCAAAAATGGAAACTATGGCGCTATATCTACAAATAGATTTTTAAAAAACTAGAGTAGCCCAAGAGTGACTAAATCCTGAGTCGAAAGAAGTCCGTGTTACTCACGTAAAATGCGTAAAGACACCCTCGCACAGAAACACGTCTGGCGCACACAAGGTAGAACATCTAATGGTGGCAAACCAACCCTGCTGAAGTCCGCGTACAGGTAGAGGATGTTTAAAAACTATCAGGAGATGGCACGCGAGTGTTGAAACGGCCAAAACGGCCTATAATACTGTACATAAAAGAGATTAAACTGGTTAAGACTGACTCTACAAGCACTGAAAGATGCACTTTCAGACGAATAGAACGAGGGTGGGGGATGGTAAAAGGTCCAAAGTAAGCACCGCTAAGCGTGAAACAGCTGCGTGAACAGCAGAAATTATTATTACATGCGACGTGAAATAAAACTCTGGAGACGTGAAGCTAGAAGTGAAAGCCCTGGCCAAGGCAGCCAAGCCACTGCTAAGGGCGCGGTCTACCGCAATTTTCATCAATTTTATTTACTTTTTATTTGTACCAGATATTTTTCTTATTTAAGACACAAAATGTGTTTAAATTCGGCTCTTACGAAATTTTTTTATCTCTCAAAGTTTTCGCGTAATGGCTTGTAAAGACATATTTTGCATGTTTCCGTTTTAACGACTACACTAAAACCAACTGCTATACTAAACTTAAAAAAAATCACAGTTTATAAAGACATTGATGGCTACAATGTCATGCTCATAAAAATAAAGAATAAAATTTATTTATACTAAAATATTTTTTTAATTTTTAAAATTTTTATTTTCAGTTTCAGCAATTTTAACATATACAAATAATTTTTATTCTTTATTTTTATGAGCATGACATTGTAGCCTGCAATGTCTTTATAAACTGTGATTTTTTTTTAGTTTGGTATAGCAGTTGGTTTTAGTGTAGTCGTTAAAACGGAAACATGCAAAATATGTATTTAACAAGCCATTACGCGAAAACTATGAGAGATAAAAAATTTCATAAGAGCCAAATTTTGTCACGTGTTGTGTGTAAAATAAGAAAAAAATATCTGGTACAAATAAAAAATTTAAAAATGGTGATGAAAATTGTGGTAGGCCGCGCCCTTAAGACAGGCCCGTATGCATGTATGGCCGGAATAATAAAGAAAATAAACTTTGAAAATCTCAAGAAGCAGCAAACACTTTATATGGTAATACAATGAGAATATAAAGTGCACAGATAAACGTTTTCTCTCTTAACAAACGATTGGATGAATATCAAATGAAAATATTAAGTTAAAAAAATTAAATTGAAAAATTTTAGACAGCCAACTCAACAATATTTTTTTACCTAATGCACACTAGAGGCATCTTTCAGAACCAAAATAATTTTTGTAAAAGTTTTTTTTTTTACCCCACAAAGATGTACTCTGACATAAATGTGTTCTTAAATGTGACGACACAGATCATATTTGGTGTGAACAAATTTCGTTCCATATGGACCATTACTTTTTCCGGCATCAGCAAATGATGCTTAGCTCAGGATAGAGTAGAGCCAAATATTATTAACAAATTTGTAACTTTTAGAGACGGTTGTGAATTTGACTATACACGTTTGGTTTATTTAGTAGGTCTTGGGCTCTTCTATCACCCACCTCTTTATTGACTTCTACTCCCAGAAAATTATATACACACAAACATATATATATATATATATATATATATATATATATATATATACAGTACACACACAAATCGCATGTACACTCTTAGTCACAAAAATTACTAAATATTCAACTGCAGATACTAAACTAAAAATCAATACCCATTCCTCTTTCTTAATGTATGCAAGAAGACCTACACTTTAAATCAGATGCACTGGCTACTGCTTTCTTTTAATTGGGCAGCCGCTAAATTTGTGTCACACTGATAAAAGTAAAAAAAAAATCATGCCAAGGATAACTAAAACAGTAATCCGAGGGAAACATAATAACGAAATACAGCATATAATTAAAGCAAGTAAAAATGTAATGAAAATTTAAATAAAACCAACGTGAAAAATTTCATATAGCATTGGGCAAAGCAAGGAAACTTAGTTGAAAAACGATATTTTAGCAACTAATACTCTCCTGTCCTTGCGTGGAGTTATATATTTGCTATATTATTCATCTTGTTTGAAACTTTGGTAATTAAAAATTTTTTGTTCTGAATATTTTCGTAATATTAAGTTCAATTTATTTATCATTTAAAATTCTTAGTTCTTAAACATGTTGTTAGGATACCAACTGCTGTTTCAAATATTAAATTACTGTTAGTAAAATATATTTTTTGATTATTTTCATGCATGTGTGAGCGAAAATCATATATTGAAGCTCTATGTACAGAATTCAATCAGAAATTGGGATAGCATCATACACTGTGAATAATAGTGTATCTGTATGTTATAAAGTACTTATTCACTTAGCGTTACAATTTTTAGTACAGTCAAAGCAATGCATATTTCAATTCCAAATGTTTACATATAATTTTCGAACAATTAAAAAAAAAATGTCATCGTAGTAAATGTTAAGGTTTAGTTCAACTGAATGATATGGTCTTAACATAAGCGTTAATCTGGACCTAAATCAAAGTATATACCAGGTGTAAAAATGTTAAGTATGCTCACAGTAGAGCATTACGAAATCTTGCAAAAAATATAAATAACTATTTACACATTAGTTAATTCTAGTAAATCATTAAGAACACCAACATTGCATTAGGTTAAAAAATCATTCATAAAATAATTATTAAAGCAATATTAAACACTGACTGTCAGTAACATTTCGGATTTGTGTACTAAAATAATTAACAGAAATATACAAAAAAGATAAAGATTAATAACTACTTCTATGAACTTACATAGTACTTTTAGTACGTCATCAGATATATATTCAACTGCTAGAAATTTAATTCCAGATAATTCAGCGCTTTGTTATAATCACTGTTTGCTTAAGTAACACAATGCACTTATTATCTACACGCATGCTATGATGTTTATTTATGGCTTTGCAGTTTGAAAGAAGCGGGTACAAAACACACAGCGTTAACAGATAAGAGTACCTACTTAGTCCTACGAAACAGATAATTTAGTAATTTTTTGTCTTGACTCTTGTTGAAGCATTATTTTTTTCAGTGCAGGATGGTTACTGCACTTATCTAAACCATTTGTTGAAATATTCAAGTAGTATGTCCAAAAGCGAAAACAATTACTTGTTGAAATTCAATCAATCATTTGCTTCCAATTTACAGACCTTGTTACAACATTAAATGAAATACGGTGGACTGATTTCTAAGCGGATAGTACGCAATAAAATATTACGTAACATACATAAAAGAAGGTCTGCAATAATAACTGATACATTAGCTGGTAAACAGCCATTATTGCACATTATACTATAAACTAACACGGCAGATTTAATAAATGTTGTATTCTTATGTTTATCACATGCTTCGTACCAACTTTTCGTAACTGATCAATTAGATCGCAGTTTCAGAGCGTAGTTCACTTCACAATTACCAGAAACCAAGTAGCCTACAAAATATTACACCATTTGTAATTTATAAATAGATCCTTGAGGTTTATGATTTTCTCGTAGTCATCTGCTCCAATGAGGCTTTAAGATAACAACAAGCACAAGCTTGTAACTGTAGGTTTGCAAGAAACCAGTAACCCGAATTCCTTAACATGAGTACATTTTAAAAAATGACAAAATTTACTTGAGTACGCAATCAATGTAGGATTTCTCGTTAAAATATTTACCAGCAAGAAATATAGCTAAAATTAATTTGCAGTAAGGAAGTTGAATGTCGCTCTCTAATTGATATTTGTATGAATAATGTACTTTAAATTCCTTGAAACATCGTGTGGATTGAGAGTCAGTAAGAAAAATATTCGTTAATATTAGACTGCAATGCACTTTCTATATAATTTTCTATTTCCTTTTACTTCAGCTAACGTTTTTAAGACAAGTTTATAGTCACACAGGGGTGGTGATAAATACCCAAAGCTCTAACGTACATTTACTTGAATCACATATTACATAATATACTAGCATACATTCTCAAATCATACTTTCACTAGCTGTCTTGTTGCGACTTCGCCCGCATGTACTACAGAAAAGAGTAACTACCTTTTAATAACGTATTAATTAGCAGTGACTATATCCTCTGTATATCTTTAATCTGCAAATCACCATAAATTCGTTTGTATATACTTACGTACGAAAACTTTAAAGAAAATTCACTCTCTTAATTTTCGAGTTCTGTTTTATAATATTTACGTAAGTTCATTTTAAAGCAAAAACCACCTCCATTTCACAAATGGTTCAGTAGATACGAATGAATAATTGAAAACACGTTTCATTTTTTTTTTTACTTGCTTTCAAGAATTAAATTTTGAAAAATCTTAAAACAACTTTTCAGACATTTGAATGATCACCATTGTGATGCAAAGCTCACCTCGATATCTTAAGTGTTTTAAGAGAAGTCGAGGATTTATTGAAAACATATTTAACGGCTTTTCACCCCCTTAATCTTCAAATTTCTAAAAATTTTAAAGCCATGAATCATAAGGCATTCGCTTGGGCAATGTTTTGAAGTAAAAATATTAACAATTTATCATCAGGTTAGAGAGTTCGCTAAAACACGTTTTGCCCCTTCTCACCCCTTTAATCCCTCATAAGTTGTGCGTACGCCATGAGGGGAAGCTAAGCTGAAAATTTCACGTTTCTAGGTCCAGCGGTTTGGGCTGTGGGTTTATGAGTGAAAGAATGAGTGGAGCACTCCATTATATATATAGATATATATATATGTGTGTATATATATATATATACACACACACACGTACACACCAGTGAAGTAGCGTGGCTGTGTTCCAAAGCGTGTGGTATTAGCAGCGACTATATGTTTTGAGCAGTTGTGTTGTTACAGAGACCTAGGTGTATATATTATAGGATAATTCGTACCTTGCCTCTTGTACGCTACTGGCTGTGGAGTGTTCCAGATCATACAAGTCAAATGGTTCTTCTTCAGACAAGTCAGTGTTGCGTATAATCACTGCTGGTCACCGCACACCTTGGAACACTCTACGCGACGCCACTGGTACACACACTCTCACACAAACACGCACACACACACACACACACACATATATATATATATGAGCAGGTGAATTGCAAAACTGCCTTTTTCCACAAATTAAAAAAATCGAGATTCCATAGAAGTTGTACAGTGCGAGTTCACTTTCAGGTATAGACGTCTCTCTTTCCTTTTGTAAATGTGAGCCAAAAAATGTGGTTGGTTGCAAAACTGTCCTTTTCCAAGTGTCTGTATACTGAAAAACTGTCCTTTACTATTTGTAAAAAGGTGTTGTAGAACTGCTCTTTTCCTACACGTTTAGCCTTGCACTATGTAAAACATTTTTAAAACTGTCCCTATCCTTCCATAAAGAAATGCAAGTAAATGAGTATAAGTATTTCATATTATTTATAATCTTGTTATTATATTGATGTAATATTTATTTTCCTATTATGTAAAGGCATTATAATTACCATTAAATTATATGGTATTCGTTATTTTAATATTTACCATTTATGTGTTTTAAGAATAACTAACATATC
Source organism: Medauroidea extradentata (assembly GCA_003012365.1). Taxonomy (NCBI): domain Eukaryota; kingdom Metazoa; phylum Arthropoda; class Insecta; order Phasmatodea; family Phasmatidae; genus Medauroidea; species Medauroidea extradentata. The sequence continues at coordinate 12,840 of PNEQ01023948.1, read as the reverse complement.
ATAGTTATGAATTGCACAGAAAATACATGCAATGTTGTTGCACAAACTACAGGAAGAAGTAGGAAGCGAACACGGTGAAAGGAAACATGGACCCGGAAAAAAAAAAACAAAAGAGAAAGGTAAGAGCAATATAACCTCTCATATTATGCAGGCATAATATAATACATTTTACTACATAGTTGATGCAGTGAGTGGTGAGAATATGTTAATGTTGCGATAAAGATCAATCTACCCAGGTTAAATCAATGTTCTACGATTTGGCATTGTTTTAGGTATACATGAAAATCACTTCCGAGAAAGCCGCAGTGTGCACACAATACGAAGACCTTCAAATGTGGAACTCTAGCCATGCAAGATATAAGGCGTTTCCATCAGGCCTTTTGTGCTATCTCTCGTAAAGTAACTCAAGACTGCTTTATTCTGATGTACACTTCCCAGATGGCTCCAAAGAGAACATCTCGAGCAAAACAAACAAAACAGTACCAGAAAAACTTCGTCAAACAATTACTACCTACAAACGCTACATGGACCTGTACAGGTATATGCTACCACCTTCCTATCTAGTCTAGGAATATCACGATTCCGTGTGAAAACATTTGAGCACTAGATATTCTCCCAAAGAAAATAGGGGTGGCAAACGATTCGGCAAAAAGTATGAGGCAAAGAGAAATGCGGTTAGTGAGTTCATTAAGAAATTACAACCAACTTCATGTTATTTTGCCTAAATGTTAATACGCCTTACGCACGGTGAGGAGCATATGGCGATGATAAACGTAATCGATTTCTTCGTACAGCGTCATACGGTGCAAGTCTTGTGCGTGACACCTTATAGTTAAGACGCCTTATACGAAAAGATCCATAATCGACCTACAGGAATATAACTAAATGCCAGTATCTTGAATGTGGTCTAAGTATTAAAAAACTGTGGAGGATTTATAATGTGTCTCATGATAGTGAAATTAAAGTTTAGTACAGCCTGTTCAGACACATCTTTCAATACAACTTTAATATAAGATTCAAGGCACCAGAACCGATGCATGTTCCACATGCCTCCAACTGAGAAATCAGATAAACACAGCTGTATCAGGCACTCAGGAGAAGGTTGATCTAATGGTGAAATCAAGGGTTCGCAAACACAAAGCCTCTGCATTTTATTCTCAGAATAAAGAAAATCGTACTGAGCGTACAGCAGTTTTTACTAACCACTGTCAGAAAAACCTGATCTTACCACATGTTCCTGATCAAGCTCCATACTACAGTAGACAGCTCTTCATGTACAACTTTACTATGTGTAGAGGACATTCAAAAGCACCTCAGAATAGGGATACTGTCACTAAGTATACGTGGTTGGAAAATAAACGTTTAAAGGGATTTAATGAGATTGCATCAGCAATACTTGACACATTAAGAATGGCAGATCTATTTGATAGTGAGACGGAATATATTCAACTATAATCAGATGGCTGCCCAGGCCAAAACAAAAATAGTATTGCTATTGAAATGGTTATGAAGTGGTTTAGTATGGAGTGTCCGCAGCCAACAATAAAACAAGTGCGGTTTCTGTTCCCATTTGCTGGGCATTCTTTCCTTCCTCCCGACAGGGTGTTTGGGAGGATAGAGAAAGTGATCAAGAATAGGGAGACTATAATAACACCAGACTAATACAGCGACATTTTCAAATCATTTGGAACAGTAAAGCCACTTGGGAATAATGTGCCTGTTTCTGATTGGAAAACCTCTGTTTTAAAAGAACTCAAACCAACTTCACAGTGGCACTTTCGGTTGTGTAAGAGAATCGTTCTAACAAGACATACAAATGGTGCTGTCCGTGTTAGAGGCGAAATAAATTATGAAACTGACTGTGGCAGAGATTTATCTATTATCAGAAGGGGCATAAATTTAGCCAATATTCATCCAGAAGCACTGTTAAATGCAGTTCCTGTAAGAAAAAAAGTCAAAATTGAAAGCTGTAGATCATCTTCTTTCTAAACATTTTAATAAAGAATGTCGAGCCTTCGAATACCTCTCCTAGTTTAGAAAAGTGGTTGATTCTCAACAAGATGGTATTGAGCATTTAGATGGAAATTAAATGGAAGAATGCTTGGACGAAACAGATGATCCAGTAGTGTAACTGACATAGAATCTCAATAAGATGACTCGAGAATTTATGGACGGAAACAACGGAAGAATATGTGGAAGAAGCAGTTTAACCTGTAGTGTAACATATACTGACTATCAAGAAGATATCGAATACAGTAACACATCGGAAGAATGTGTGGGTGAAGCTGATTATCCAGTAGTGCAATAGACGTAACTCTCAAGAAGATGACATCGAGCACATATTATGGAGGGACTCGCAATGGAAGAATGTGTGAGCAAAGCAAATTGTCCAGTAAATAGACAATGACTCTCAGCAAGATGACATTGAGGTATGGAGGGAAACATAGCAAAGAATGTGTGGACACAGCAGATGATCCAGTAGTGTAATAGATTGTTATTTCCATCAGAAAGGTTTTAGGTTTATGTGATGTAGGATCCTATAATGTATATAGGTGCTTAAGTTAAGAAAATTGTCATTTTTGTTTCAAAACTACCATTTTCCAAAATGTTTATTTCCAAAACTGTCATTTTCCTTTAGTTTGCTACCAAAACTGCCCTTTTCCATAGTACAATATCAAATAACTTGGAGAGTTTTATCCCAACATTAAAAATACTTCGTATATCAACTAAATATTATTGTAGTTCACTCCAGAAAAACTGACGTGAGAGAGAGGGACTAGCTGTCCCGTTGCGGTTCGCCCGCGTGTACTACAGAAAAGAGTAACTAACTTTTAATTACGTAGTAGTAATTGATGGTGTTATTATGTTCTCTGTATATCTTTATCAATTAAAAATGATATCTCTGCTGAGCAAGCAATTCTCTTAATCTTCCACTCAAAATTGGCAATGAGTCATATTCTGATCTGATGTACAGATTATCATACCTGCAAGCCTAGGAAAAGTAGTAATGAAAATTGCTAATCTCTTATAAAATGTGTTTTCTGATATATCCTACATTAGTGAGAAGCCCATTAACTGGCTGTGCGAACGTGCAATTCTGACACCAACGAACAAAAGGGTCGATGAAATTATGCACATATTGTTGAAAAATAAAAACATCTATCAGCACACAAAGCTAGAAGTACGTAATAAAACAGAAATCGTCCCCAAATAATGTTCGAAAGGAATTAAATATGAAAGTGCTGTTAAATAATACAACAAATACAAATAGCTTTATTCAGTCCACTTCGCTGAGCGTACTTTAATTCCAGAACCTATCTTTTAATTCATCTATATTTCTCTATGATAATTAATAACTGTATTTTGTAGAGCAAAAAACATATCGAATGCAACTTTTGAGTTATTTCTCCGTGGTTTTGGGAGTTCTGTAACATTTTAGTACTTTTCACACACGTAATTGTCGAACTTCGAACAATCCTGAGTTCTATTTTTAGATATTTACGTAAGCCTAATTTTAAAGCAAAGACCAACTCGATACCTCGAGTGGTGGGGGATACGGATGATTACTTGGAAACACGTTTTATTTTTTTTTTACCAGCTTTCAAGGACGAATTATGAAAACTTCTAAAACTAATTTTTGGACATTTACATGAGCACTAATGTGATGAAAAGATCACCTTGATTTCTTAATTTGTTTAAGACAAATAGGTAATTTATTGATAACACATTTAACGACTTTTCAATCCCTTAATTTCCAAATTTCAAAAAATCTAAAAATTATGAAATATTAGCAATTTTGTGACTGAAGAACTTAGTATAACATTAAGCATTTTGTAAATACTTTGGTTAACAGTATTAAAGGAATTTTTATTTAAATATACGTTATTATGAAAGTATACTTTAACATACATTACAGGAAGTAAACCAGCCAGATCTGTCATATTTAAGACCAGTTACATTGAGTATGATATTTAATTTGGTACATTGAATTGGATGGAGCGCCAAAGCAGTAAATGTTCACAATTTCGTCAATTTTTTTTTCACTTGTAATCGAAAATCAAGGCTTTTTAGTAATTCATAGATGATACTTTTGTACACATTTTTACATAATTGCATATTCTACATTTCTTATTTTTGGAGCGCTGAATACACATGAACAATATATTTTTTTTAATTCTGGCGTCCTTGCTTAAAGAACAAAAATAAATGTCTGTGAACATGTCGGAATGTAAGAATGTGTACGAAAGTATAATCTACGGATGGTCGAGGCTTGCCTTTCGATAGTAAGAGAAAAAAAGAATTTTTTTCAAAAGTTCTCACAATTCAGTGTTTTGGCGCACTATCCCCATTAATATAATACGTGTTTTAAAATATTATATGTCATGTTTTTGTAAAATGTCTAAAATATGTTTGCAAAAAAGTTTTAAACCACGAATTAGCTGTTACCGGAAGAAAATTTAATTTTGTAAAAAAAATATAAAAAATTATGTCTTTCAGTATTCAACCAAAGTCAACTAAAATGTATGTGAAGATTTAATCCACTTTGTTTTTTAGTGCTCCTATAAATTTATAATTGCAAAATTATACAAATTAAAAGAGTTATGTATTTCAGTATTCAACCCAAGTCAACCAAAATGTATGTGAAGATTTAAACCACTTTGTTTTAGTATTTCTTTAAATTTATAATTGCAAATTTATAAAATTATGAAATTATGTCTTTCGGTGTTCAATCCAAGTCAACTATAATGTATGAGAAGATTCAATCCAATTTGTTATTTAGTTTTTCTATAAATTTCTATTTGCATTACGTATAATTGGTTATTTAACCTAATCATATATTTTTTAATTATCAGAAGTTACAGTTATTAAAGTATTCAACTTAGTCATATGTTCAATCTGGTTACCTTTGGTGGTAGATACTCTTATAGGCTCAGAGTTGCAATAAGCCCCTTTGTTGGCAATTGCTGTGTACATTTCGTCCATCACCGGGTTAAACACAATGCCTAAGACCGACTTCTTGTTCACCACTAATGCGACGGATATCGCCAGAAACGGTAGATTGTGGACGAAATTCATTGTACCGTCTATTGGGTCAATTATCCAGGTTGGAGAATCGCTCAGCGTCGGTTGCAAATTTTTCGCTGAAGTACTTTCTTCTCCAATAAACCTGTGAATAAAATCAACAAGTTAAGCCTTGGGTTAAATTGTTAGTTACGTCTGTAATTAATTCCGTTAAATTCGACTAAAAATGTTGTGCATATACTGTAGAAATTGTGGCCAGTGTAAGTAAAAACATTGGGTAACAAGTGTTTCAATATCACGTCATAACTATAATGTTATGAACACGTAACATGTACCACTAGACACGTACGTGGTAATTATGACTGCTATGTGCGATTAGTAAAGCCCACGATTTTTCGTGTAAAGAATTCTACAACAGATGGTTTCAATACCTTATGTGCACATATGCAGCCCTGTTCATGGTCAGTGATTGGCTGTTTCTAACTCTCAGCGTCTACGGTTCTACCCGCATATCACAGACTTGTGGTGTCGCAGTAACTTTGTTCCTGTTAGCACAGTCAACTGAGCCACATCTGTACACCTATACATAGAGCCCGGTAATTTTCGCGAAAAGAATTTTGCAGCACTTTGTTTCAGTGCCTTACGTGCGCAGCTGCATCTCTGCTATGTGGTCAGTGATTGGATGCCGTAACACCCAGCGTGTGGAGTTTAAACCCGCAAATCACAGACGTGATGTGTGGCAGTTATCCGTGTACTGATTGGCACAGTCAAATGAATAACGACTCTGCAGAAAAACACTCTGCCAATAGCCATGAAGTTGAACTGCAGGTGTGCACGTAAGACACTGAAACAAAGTGGGGCAAAAATCTTTTCGCGAAAACTACCGGGCCCTACCTATACATTCTGCCAATAAACATTATTGTGCACATAAGGCATTGAAACAAACTGTTGCTGAATTCTTTTCGCGAAAAAACGTGGGCTCTAGCTATTATATGTTTCAATAGTCTTCAATGTATTTGAAACTTGTTTTCAGTAAGTTCTAGAAGTGAATAAAGTACATGTAACTCTATCATAAAATAAAATAACAAATTACGATTCATTAACTATAAAAAAATTACTTGTTATCAAACCACTAAATTATTAACAGCGTGTAAACAATAAAAAAATCACCTAGTTATTTGTTTGATTTTACTAAGTGCAGTATTCAGGTACATACTTTGAACCGGGGCTGTTGCCGACCTGCAAGGGTAAATATGGTCAACTCAATGTAATAATATTTGGTTAAGTGGTTTGAACATAGATATTTGCAACAGAATGCCTAGAATATTACATTGATCCATCGAAATTTTAACTAAAATAAATAAAACCAGCACTTCAAGCGAACCATAGTTAGTCATCTCTCACGAAGTCACTCCGGTTAACGATATAAACCCGCTGTTTCACCTTGCTCGATCAATGTTAGTTAAGTATAACGCTTAACAAAATGTAACTAGTTACTATTCAGTTCTTTTCTTCATGTAACTTACTTGTGGGACGGATACTTTGCTTTGAGATTGCTGAAGAGAAATTCCTCGACTCTGGTGTCGAAGACTGTAAGTAAGTCAGCAGCATGGGATTTCTCCGTTACCGTCTTCACAGTTTTGTAACCTTCCATCACGATCTGCGAATTATTAGAATCACAAGTGCTACACTTCAAGACGTTTTCGGTTACAGGAAAATACGTTTTGTAAAACACTTTAAGCAACGACAATTTTTAAGTAAAATATAATTTGAAACTGTCAAAAATAATATAAAACAATTTTAAATGGCTTCGTAGACCGATTTTTGTGAAAAATTAACTTAGGTTTGTAAACTCATGTTAACAGGTGTTATTCATAGATAAACTGTAAGAGGTTATATACATTTTACACAAAACATATGTAGGCTTACGTTACATACTCCGCAATAATAAAAATTATAATAATAATAATAGTCAACATTGAACAAATTTAAAACTTATTAGTATGAATACATTTTTGCGGTAGAAAAACTTTGTAAATATTAATAATACGTCAATGCTATAAATTGGATAATTGGTTTGATATTCTTTTATTCTAATATCTAAATAACGTACTTTATTTATTAGTATTTTTAAACAATAGTTTTCAAGCACTTTTAATGCAAAATTACTTGCTAATTTCATACATTTGGATCAATATCTTATTCAGTAGCACCCCCTTGTTGTTTGGTTCCAGTTAACCAAGTTACTGATATTGCTACACATTTTGGCGCTGCAATCCTGGCGGTTGAGCTCAAACTCCGCCTACTTCTCCCTCACTAAGATAAACAGTTTATCAAAACGTATTTTGTTTAGCGAATTTTTATGAAATACTTCCTTCGCTCGCAATTTTAATTCACGGCTCCAGAAATCTTTACTTATTTTATAATGGTAGCAATGGAAAAAAGTGGACGGAGTTTAAGTCCGACCGCCCGGATTACAGCGCCAAAAAGTACAACATTCTCAGTTGCTTGACGAACTACAGCCAAACAACAAGGGGGTGAAATAAAATACATTGGTAGATAGGCGAGTGTCCAGACCTGTACTTCTACGACCGTGATCTAGGCAAATGTGGATGCAGGTACGATGATGATCCTCCAGTTCTAGCTCATATTTGAGCATATTTGCACAGTATTTTGCATGAATTACGAATTTGAATAATATTAAATTTTGGTCCCATAACCTTAATGCAGGTGTCCATTTCATATGTTGCATAACAGGAAATGTACTGGATACTGAATACCTACTTTTAAATTTATTGTATTAGATTTGCGGGAATATTTCATAATTTTCTTTACAATAAAAGTAATGTGATGTATAACCTAAAAACATGACTAAAAATCGCCATACACATAACAACTTTATTTTTCACCTCCCCAATGAAACTGAATACGAATTTTAATATTAATAAGAAGTTTTCCGTTGTGTTTCAAAACTAGAAAAGCCAACATACTAAGCAATTTGAAACACGTTTTGAAAATAGCGCCAGCATCTGTTTTACGTCTACACTCAGATTACACCTCGCAAAGGTGGAGTAAAAGTTGTAGGACAAAGGTGTGGAAATTGCAGTTCCACCTGCCACCTGAACACTTTGGTTGTAACAACTAGAACGTCACTTCCGGCAAGATAAACTCGAAGTTGCAGTTTGGGTGTAGAAGTTGTAAAAGTTGCAGCTAGGTGTAGACCTCCTAAACAACACATGATGTGAGGGACACGGTGGCTGAATTATCAGTTCATTCGCCTCCCACAAAGGCGATCCGGGTTTGCTTCCCGGCGGGGTCAGTCCCCGGATTGTTACATGTGAGAATCGTGCCGGACGATGCCGCTGGTCGGCGGGTTTTCCCGGGGATCTCCCGTACCCCTCGCACTTTCATTTCAGCGCTGTTCCATACTCACCTCATGTCACCCCTTACCAGCGCTTAAAACATTAATGTTAAGCGTTGATCAACACCTCCCACACATATGCTGTGGCGCACGAACTAATGAATTCGTGCGGCAGAGTCAAAATTTGAAATATAGAGTGAAACGTGGGCTAAAGAAGGTGTACAGTAAGAAACATATTTCTCATCAAATAAATCAAGGCAAAGGAAACAGATTTGATAAAAAGTACTAGGCTATAATTTGTTTAATTTTTGCTATTAGGGCAGTTTCACGGTCCAACCACTCTCTCACAATATAACACATTCAAAGATAACAAATCTGAACAAGTATAAACTCACAATTTTTTCAACGATCAGAATGAGCTTATAACTGCCTTTTGATAGAAACAATAGTGACTCAATTTATAACTCTTGCACTTGAAACGTTTAGGTGTATGATTTTGGATTTCAACATGTAAGAAAACAGTTAGTTTTTAAAACAAAAAGTTTACTTCAAGTGGGATGAAAAGCAGTCACAGAGCAGGATTTCACTTCACTATGTCTAATGAATTACATAATTTTCGTTCGAAAATACACATGCGAGAAATCACACTACACAATACAAATATTCCATACCTTTTACACAAATACGCTTGGTAATAAAACGCGATATTAGATAGGTAGAGAGCTACTGTGGGGTACTAATTAACACAGCATATGTGATATCTGGTAGGTAGAGCTACAATTGAGGAGTAAAAATGAACGCAGCAGATGTAACATCTGGTAGGTAGAGCTCTACTGGAGGAGTACTAACGAACGCAGATGATGCGATATCTGGTAGGTTAGCTTTCGTGGGGTGTTAATGGACTTAGCCGATGCGATATCTTGTGGTTAGAGCTACCGTTGAGTAATAATGAACACAGCAGATGCGATATCTGTTAGGCAGAGGTACCGTGGAGTAATAATGAACGTCTAACCTTGCCAGCTTCTCTCACAAGTTCCACGGCCGTAGCGAAACACTCGTCCACTTCCTCCGGCGTCATAGTGGCGACGCTCACATCTATGTCGTGCCGACTGCCACCTACGACGCTCTTGCTGCTTCTCTCCCACCGAAGCTCTTGCCCGTCGTTATCTTCTTATCACTAGCCTTGACTGCATTCACGAACTGCTGATATGTTAACGAGCCGTGCAGGTTAAACCGCACATGTCTTTCGTTGTCTACGACTTTTCCGCTTAATAACTCATCTAGTGTGTTGCTGAAGTTTGTAAGCAAAACCGAAGATATGTGGGAGAGAGGCGGACAAATATTGATGGATTTTTTTTTTGTGCTGTAACAACGGACAGCAGGTAGTTTATATTTCCCAAATACTTCACCTAACTGATTTAATTTTGCTCATAATTCAACAGCAAACCTTGACTTGCCAACTGAAAGAGGGTTTATGAATATGACGGTCATATAGCTTGTAAAATACGTTTTGTAGTATTTGTGTAAGCAGTCATCTTTCTGTTTTTTACTTAACACTTTTACACTTAAAAAAGTTTCTATGACTTTTAAAAGATTATCTCAACGTCACCATGACATATAATATTAAATGAATTTTCAGATTTATCAAAAATTAATGGACAATTTTTCTGTTTACACAAGTTTGTTACTGAACCATGCATCAGATTTAAGATCACTGGTGAATAAAAAAATGCACAAGTCTTCCTGTAGATTGGCAGCTGTTTTTCTCTGCTTGAAGTTACAAGTTCTGACAGCAATTTTAGTAGCTGCAGCTGTAGAGGCGTTGGTCATAACCTTAGAATTTCACGAATATTTTCAGATTGCATGCTACAGAATAGGCTTTACATAATAACCAAAGAAATACAAAAAGTGAATGAAAGTAAATCTTGTTTGGTAGCCTTATCTACTTGTATTCATGATTTCGCTTGTCAAAAATGTATTTCTACCGCAAAGTGTTTTCGTACACTATCCAAGAATGGTAATTTCGAAACTCCGTTTCACACAGCTCAAGCCATCACTACTACCTAAACTGCTTACATGCAATGAAGAAAAATACATTAGGCTTCATAGTTTCCCTTCCATAGGTGCCATAAAATAATTTTCTGTAAAGTTTAATCAATACCAAATTACTTCTAACTAGCATCATGCAACTTAAACTTTGTCAACATTGTAAATGTGCTGTATTTCACAGCGTGAAAATTTAATAAATTTTCACCAATATTGCATTACATACTTTATCGTCTAATACTGAATTATAATTATAAGAATGCATTTAAATTTGTAATGTATCGTAATGAATTCATGTTTTGGTAATGAATTTTTTTTTACGTTTTTAAATGAAGACCTGTAAACATTAATTTTTTTTGTACAAGCTAGGTTTCAAAAACTGAAATTTTTGGTCACTTTCGCGCTTGGGTCTAGCGTTATTTGACAACGTTTGGAGTTGTTGAACAAATAATACGGTACAGAAGCAGCAAAAAACAGACCCAAGTGCGGAATCACTGCATCAACGATCAGCTGCTACTTTCTCGTGTACACAGGATAATCGTGGAGGCTAACTTAACCCAATGAAAAAGCGAACTCTTCCTCTATCTATGCATAAAAGAGAAATTATTTAAACATTAGAGTTAACGATCATATATCGTTTTCTCAAACATCTCGTTTAATTAAAAATGTTAAATTGCCTGGTTTTAAAGTAAAGTCACCAAACTAAGTACAATATGTTAAATATATTAAAAAACTCTTGACATCTTATGTGATTAAATTATTGTTCAAATTGCTACTATTTGGAAAATTCCACCACTGTATAAACCTAAAGCATGAAAATTAAGTCACATTACTGAGGGCTATATGTGTAGTACAGAGTTAAATGAACTTATTAAAAATCTTTCCATAGACATAGTGTGTTATAAAAATGTTCAAATGGCTGCTATTTTGTAAATACGAACGTGACTGTTACAAAAAACATTCATTTCAAGTCACAATACTACGTACTATATTGTAACGAGTTGATGACGTCCTAATAAATTGTACTTGAGGTATCTCATGAATTTGAAAATGTTAAAATGGCTGTTATTATGAAAATATGAACAAGGCAGTGCAAAATACGTACAAGTCAAGTCGTGATACTAATTACTTAAGTTTGGTAAAAGTCGGAAAAGTAATTCTTCTGTGTGTGTCAAAATAAAAAAAAAAAAAAAAAGATTAAATTGCCTCAGTTTTGAAAATGTGAATACGGCATGAACCGAACATATGAAACTCAAGTAACGTTATGAGATACCCTATTGAGTACTAAGATTTTATAACACTATAGAAGTTAATACCTCTTATGTGACGTGTGATTTAAAATTCACAAATGGCTGTTGTGTTAATAATAAAATGTTATGTAAATAGAAAAGTAATAAAAAATCACCTAATTTCAAAAGTGTGCGAAATTTTATGGTGTACGGCGTACGTACAAGAATAATAAGATATCAGTTGTGTTCGAAATATCTTTAATTGGTCATAATTTTGTATAAACGACTGCTCCACGAACAAAATACATGCAAGGCGAATCACTTTACTGTGTAAAAATCCTGATTAAATTCTGAAAACTAGGTTCTTTGTAGCTGGAAATCTTATATTATGTGAAACTTGATTGGTAATAGTAACTTTTGTTACAAGACAATTGTTGCATAAAACCAGAAATTAAAAAAAAAAAAAAATTATAAGTTAAGACAACAGTTTTAAAAAGTTATTAAATTTTTTACACAAAAAATATCACTTACGAAATAGATTGTATAGTACAATTATATAATAAAAGTCCGTTATCTCCGATTAGCGTTCAAAATTAACTACGTTGTTCTTGAATACAAAGAAAAATGGAAATACTTTAGGTTAACTAAATGAAAATAAACAAAACAATAAAACAATAATTAAATGGAAAAGTAGGCAAACAATAGCAAAGGAGACAAAACACAATGAAATCAAACAGTTTAAGATTTTCAGTACTCAACCTGAAAAAAAAAAGTTAAATAATGTTGCTAGTTATTGGATGTAATCGTATGGGGAATGTAAACAACGCTAGAATTAATGCACATAACTTATAGTTAGTGTGGCGGTACACATACCACTGTGTTGCTGTGGTTGCACCTAGCACATCCCAGCTAACGCCCTGCTGTGCTGTGGAGGCACACCTGCCACTGTAGTGCTGTGGTTGCACCTAGCACATCCCAGCTAACGCCCTGCTGTGCTGTGGAGGCACACCTGCCACTGTAGCGCTATGGTTGCACCTGGCACGTCCCTTCACAAGCCCTGCTGTGCTGTGGAGGCACACCTGCTCTGTGGTGATGTGGTTGCACCTAGCATATCCCAGCTAATGCCCTGCTGTGCTGTGGAGGCACACCTGCCACTGTAGCGCTATGGTTGCACCTGGCACG